>JAOWBN010141803.1:0-18853 GCA_028565015.1 Pinguicula moranensis
AAGTTAGCTCCGGATGTATGGACAGCTATGGCGATACGACTCGCGGTTAAACCCGAGTTTCAAAGGTTTACAGTTGACATAGTTTCAGCATTGTTGGCTCATTCTTCACGCAAACTTCCCACCACCATGTGGATCTGTATATCGAAGATGATTCACAAGTTAGCTGACGATCAAATTCAAAACCTGTAGACATCATTAGAAATTTTATTTCATTTAGTAGATTCCATTATATTTGTTTGATAGTTTCTGATAGATTTTAGTACCTGCTTCATCTTGAAGAAGAGCTGGAGAAGTTTGGTTGTACTAGAGACTAACCAACATTATAAACACTACAAGATAAAAGAAGAATATGTATTTTTTTTTTTTTTGTAGGTATGATGTATTATTATTGACACTAGATGCCTCACTTTGAATTTGCAGGAAAACCTTACAAAACACAATGGGTTTGTTTGGTTGCGGATTAGCGTTATCTGGCTTCGCGGATAATGGTTGGGTATTTGCGGGACCAAAAAATTAGTCCTTTGTTTGGTAGTGTACAGTTTGGATACTTCAAACTTTCAAACCATCATTTGGTATCGCGTCATTGCAAGTCGGATTGACTCGAAGGTCGGATACATTGAGTCCTTTTACTGACCTCGTCACTTGGGTATATAACTCTGAAAATCGTGGAAACCCTACCGTCTTCACCGATTCTCTCTGGCTGCGATCCAAAATCGCCATGGATTCTTCAGTTCCGAGGTGTTCCCATCGCATGCTCATGAAGCCGCCCTCGATATATGCCATACGCATGTCGGCGCGTGCCTTTAAGGCATCCCTTAAGATCCCGCACGGACCAATCTGGCCTACGGGGAGTTTTCCGGCGCGTCCACCGCGCTGTCACCTCGTCAGGCCTCCTACACGTTTCTCACTTCAAATGTATGCTATTACTTACTGGCAGGGCTGGCGTTACCCGCCGCCTCGCAGGGCAGGAGCATCGACCATGGCTCCTCTCGCCAAGATCGAGGATGAAGTGGGTTACTCCGTCGATGACTCAATCGTCATAGAGGACAATCTCGCCGTCGCCGTTGAAGTCCCCGTTGAGGACGAGGTTCAGCCTGCCGCGTGCGTGTCGCTGTTGAAGAAAATCCATCGTGCATCATGGATGTGAGCAAGAACCAGGATTGGATCTCCGTCTACCTCAACTAGTACTCAGAACATTTCGGTTATGTTACTTTTTTAGGCTTTCTTGACATGTTTATATCTTTTGGCTGAAACTTTGGTGTAAATGTTGGTATGTCCATTTTTTGTTGGAAGTTTTATTGAAGGGTAGTACCTTGTCGATTGGGTCTACTTCTTTTGTAAAATTGAACTGTTGTACTGGAGTAAACCATGTTTAGGTAAGTAAATGGCACGTCACTTTCAATCTACTGTCATTGCCAACAAATGAATTGGTGTGTATATGTTGCAATGAAGTTTTATTTAATAGTAGTATTGCATCGCATATTGAGTGAAGGTTAAAATGGGAGTAGTATTGCAACGCAGAGGTTGAATTTCAGTTAAATGATGCCTAAACAAGCATTAGCTGCATTAGATAAAGTAGAGGAAACAGATGAAACAAGCATTAGATAGCATTGAAGATATGCACATGCACACCTTCATCTAATACTTGGTTTTTTATTTGGCTATTGGTTTTAGTTGTTGTTACTATAGGTTATAGTTGTTGATACGGGCCTATATAACATTGAATGTAAAAGATGGAAACAAGCATTAGATTAGCATTGAATGTATGCAATAGGTTTTAGTTGTTGTTGATGCGGGCCCTTTAGATAGCATTGAAGGTAACATATGTAAACAAGCAAACTAAAGCATTGAAGGTATGCACACACACAACCAATTATTAGATGAAACAACGAACAAATAACACAAGTAGAAGCAACCATAAATACCCATCTGCTCTAAAAAAACACTGACCGTTAAACAAGTACATGAATTATGCACGCACAAACCGAATATGTGTATTTTCTCCTGTCAGGATTATTTCAGATATTAGGTGCTACTTGCGGATCTGGGTATGCACACACAAACAAACAAGGCATGAACAACAAACCCAGAAACATAACCAATCTCATAACAAACACACCAAAAGCATCACACATAGAAATATGGAAAGCTAGAATGTTCAAACTAACACCCTACAATACAAACCAACATATATTAAAACGAGAACAACAAACCTAGAAACCTAATCAATCTCATAACAAACCAGGCAAAAGCATCACACATAACAAATCTGAAAAGCTAGAATGTTCAAACTAACACCCTACGGGGCACACCAACATATATTAAAACCAAAAGGCTAAACAGAATTCTACAGGTCCGTTTGCAGCATAAAAGACATCCAAAACAGTGAATGGAACCTCGAATCTCAACTCAGTTTCCCGTCGCAGAATAACTGCACATATTCTGTGCCACCCAGCTTCATCCATATTGTTCCAATAGCAGTACTGCCCATGGTTTTTGAGGAGGTGATCAATGAGGCGTATCCTGTTCACAGCATTCAGATCTTCACGAGCCTTCAAATGCGAAAGCAACCTAGTAGTCTTGTCCATATCAGCATCACCCTCCATCTTATTCATTTTCTTGGAGAATAACAGTTTTGCTTTGTTGTAAACAACATCAATCTTGGCCACCGTTGCTCCTACTATAGAGGCTAGACTATCTTGACTAGTTGGGGGGTAGATCTCTTACGCTTTTGACAGATAAAGCTTGATGAACCATCCACACCCGAAGGTTTTTTAGAGGGTACTTCAGGAGTTATCCTGGGATCCGACTCCTCAACTTCTTCAAAATTAAACTCATCAATGATTTTCTCCAACTCTTCAGGTTGCTCTTCGCCCGCTAGTTGGAGTGTGCCATGGTCCCTTGCACCTGCGCCTGTAGCACGGTGTTGCCCAAAGAGCTCGCACCACAATTCGTGGTACGGAAAAAACTTCCCTCGCAGTGACATGTACTTGCTGTTCACCTGCGCAATATTGGAGAACGCAAACGAATAGTTTCAACTTGAGTTAAAATAGTGTAATCACATTTCTGTGGACATAAATCACAAAGACAATCTATTTTTACCTTCTCGAATTCGGCCCAAAGATCGTCCGAGTCAACTATGATTGCATGTGTTCCTTGGTCTATGGCAACTCCACTTAATTTCATGAAATCATTAAGCAAACGGTATTATTTACCCCAGTTGTGGAGCTTATTCTCCACGTTCTTGGCTGTCACTTTACTCCCCTCTACTGCCGCTCTCACCATCGCTGCTGCCTTATAGTACGTACCTCTTTTCCAGCCTTGGCCGGCCTTCAAACCCTCGCTCGCTAATTCCCTCAAGGCATTAAGAAGCGCCTTCTCCTCGTCTGGATTAAGATACAGCTTCTTCGTGTTTGTGGGCTTAGTCTCTACCTTTATTTTTCTTCTAGCCGGGGCAGCTACAGCAGAAGTGGGTATTGAAGTGGCGCTCTCGAACTTGTCCGAAGTCACTTCATCCATTTCATCAAGTTTGCTAAGCGCATCCATTGTAAGAAACCTGCAAAAGAAAAACCACACATCCATAAGTATCTTGTGCAGTAAAACACATATGACAGACAAACTGCAAAAAAACATAAAAAAAAAAAAGCAACCAACTAGAAACACGGAGAATTATTTAAAACATGTTAATCCACTTGCAATATTTAACACGCAGAAATATTTAAAAGATAATAGCCAACTTGCAATACTTAAACACGATGAATATTTAAAACATAGTAACCAAACTGCAATACTTAAAACACGTAGAAATCAAAATCTACTTGCAATATTTAAAGACGCGGAAATATTTAAATCATAGTAACCAAGCTGCAATACTTAAACATGCAGAAATCAATAGTTGTTCCATCCCACAATAATGATAAATGTGCCCAAATAATATGAAATCTTCCACACATGTGATTAAACAACACTGAAAAAGGTCAATGTCTAGCCTTAAACTCATTCCACATTTATGTAGCTAATTTATCCCTGAACTCATTCCACCTAGGCAAAGAGTTCACTGATTGAATATGATCATCTGTGTCTTCCAGGTTAGGCTCATCGGGGCCAGTATCTGTGCTTGCTCCAGGATCTAATAAAGAATCCAATGGTGTGACGTTGATGACAAAGTTGTGTAACAACCCACAAGCCAGGATGATATCACATTGCGTGTCAATGGGAAAAAACGTTGGGTTTCGTAGCATACCAAAGCGTTTCTTCAAAATACCGAATGCCCTCTCTATAACATTTCGCGCAGAGGCATGGCGTAGGTTGAAAATTTCTTTGTAATTTTTGGATCTTCTACTTGAAGCACCCCATTCTTGTAGATGGTATCTCGTCTGCCTGTACAGGTTGAGGAAACCTTGGCCATTGGTAAATCCACTATCGCACAAGTAATAAGTCCCTGCAAGTTAAAAAAAGAATGCGTTATAGATACATGTAAAGGTCAAATGTCTAATCCAAAATATGGCCACACTGACCATTTGGGACCCTCAAGCCGTTTGCTTGGGTGACTGCGTCACGTAGGACACGACCATTTACAGTTGAACCATCCCATCCAACCAACATATACATGAAACGACCTTGTGTGTCCCAAAATCCCAAGACGTTTGTTGCCAAGTGGCCTTTTCGTGCCTGTATCTCGGCTGATTGGTGGCATGGACATGGAGCGGGACTTATGTACCATCAAACGCGCCTACGCACCCTGTTTCATGAATAGACATTGTGAGTGTTGGGATTAACAATAACTTAGGAAAGAACCATGCACTTAATGTTACCAGAAAACATTTCCAGTGCTTGTCGGTATTTGTTTCATCAATGGGAGTGGGCTAAACTAGTAGCCTGCTACGCAGCTTAAGAACTGCCCGCAAAACTTGATGAAATACTTGGCTGATTGTCTGGCCACTCCGCTGAAAATCTATTTATAGTACCCAATTTTTCTGATGGTGTGCAAGCATTCGTAGAAAAATAATAAACTTCTTGCCTACGGATACAAAAAGGTTGTCCTTCAGACCGTAATCCGCTCTTAACACTCTACACATCTCCGCAAAAGCGGTGTTCGACATCCTAAAGTTGTTGAAACACTCTCTATTTGTCTCTTGAGTGGTCCATTCGAGGAAGGCCAATCTCTCACCAATCTTATCCAAGATCAAATATTTCGGAGCTGCATTGCAATCACGCTTGCGCTTACGAGGGGCAGGATTATTTTCTTATCCTGCTAACGTTACGACAATAGGCAGCGCCTCAATGAAAGCTCTTGCACAAAGCAAGAACGTCACCACAGCCAGTATGAACTGCATTTTTATCTATCCTGATCTTAAACACCTAAGAAACTAAACAACAACAACAAACAAAGACCAAAACATAACAACATCTTTACAGGAATCGAATGACACCAAAAATTTAATAAAAAAAGTACATAATCGAATGACAAACAAAGACAGTTTACCATTTCAGTTAAAAGTTATATCAGGTGCAGTAGGTGTAAATAATCTTGCAAGGAAAATTCAGCTTTTAGGATACATCCAGTACCCATTTATTAATAAATTTTGACTAGCAGAACACAAAGCAGAATGAAATTCAACAAATTCAACCAAGATGCAACCAATTCTTAGCAGAAAAATTTGTAACTGCACTTATGGAAGAAGCGTAATCAGTCAATGCATTCCAAAAATTGAAAAGAAACATTATATCTCAGATGGCCTATAGCAGCTCCTTCATTAGGATGAGTCAAATGATGAAACTATTATATAAACTAGGAAGCGTAGCACTTCCAACATATATTCATTATGCAGAGTAAAATCGTTATAAGACCATAAAGATTCAATTGTGAATACACCTTCATTTCCAAGAAAAGAGTAGCCCATTTTAAAGGGGGGAAAAAGCATAAACACTTAAACAAATCTTAATAACCCTGAACTATAGCGTGATAGCATTTTTCAAGAAAAACAGGGAAATTTTTGGTACACCCTAATCCACAAGCTTGCATATTTAAGATGTTTGCATGATATCTAGGTGCTTGAAATAAATTCAACAGTTGTTTTCTATGAGACATCTCGTGTCCTAATATATACATTAATTAAAAAAAACCGTACTCACGATCTATTAAATATCAACAATCCACAATAATTCGGAAAACATATATTTAAAAATGTTAATGAACCTGCAAACATTGAAAGATGCTGAAGAAATAGGTGAGTGAATTTGTAACAGAGCACAAATCTACCATACGTTGAAGAATGCAAAAGGAATCAGGCACTCTACCAATTTTTGTTTTTAAAATTGATAAAATTGGTTTTCAAAATTGAAAACAGTTAACAAATCCTACGAACATTCACGAAATCGGAAATTAATAAGCCATCAGCCACGGAATTTAACTTGAAAAAACAAAAAACAACAAGACAAAACACGGGAATAGAGAGATCCACGAAACCCTACCCACGGGAGCTACCAATATCTTCGCCCAAATCCAACCCTAGAACCAAATCCGGAGTAAACCATATCAGAAATACGATTTACTTGCATAAAACCTGGCAAAAGACGAAATACCTGTGGGTAGTCACGGTGGATTCGCCTGTTCGCCAGAAATAGTGAACAATGCGGGTGCCGCTCGAAGTGCTCAATGAGAATAGGGTTTCCATTTTATAGTAGGCAGTCATGTAATTTGGGAATGTTTGGAGGGGTAGAACTGTATATTCACAGGCATGTCAAAGTCGGGATAAGACAAACCCTGCATCAATTCTGGATAAAAAAATGTGGGATGTACGTGTGTTATCCCTGCCCGACAAGTTATCCCGTGGGGTACCAAACGTGAAAAAAACTCGGATAACTCAGTGAAAACTGACTTTATCCATCTTCAAACATAGTATCAAACGGACCCAATGTGCATAGTTTCCAGAAGGGAGTACATTAAAAAAATCAAACCACTGCATCAAATTTCTAGAATTGAACAACTCTTTGCTGACTTGCATCTCCCCTTTTGACAGATTATGGCAGTGAAGAACATCATAATAGTACCTCTTTCGATCATCGAAGAAGCGATAAAAATAATATGTCCCTAACGTCGTGAAACTTGTAGGTTACTGCATGGAACATGACCAATATCTTGTCTATGAATATTTTAGTACATGGTTTTGGAGAAATTGACATCCATGAATATTTAAGTGCAACTTCTCCTTACTAAAAAGAAAACCAACAACACAATCTTACTTTCCAGGTCCGCATAAATTGGGGGAAGGGATATCTAATAAATGTGACGCTTTGTCCCATATGTCCCTAACCAGATCACTTATGGAAAAAATATGATCTTCGATTTTCTTGATGTTTAGAATTGCAATTCCATGCAGACAACAACTGTACTCCTTTACCTTGAATGTTCGCATCCAATAGCGGATGTTTCTCCCACACTTTCCTAGCGCATAATGCTATTTTCTATTGGGTGAATTAGTTCCATATGTTATTTGATTCCGATAACAGAATTCCTCTCTGTCTGGTGGAAGCCCAAGCGAAAGATATACTGAATTTTCCTATTTCCTCTAGTGTGCATATAGTCTCATCCTCCCTTGCTTCTACGGCATTTTCTTGGATTTTTATTTGTATAATCTCCTCACATTTACTCTATTAGAGTTCTTCCTGTAATTGCTCCAGATTCCACTCATTCGCATACCAAAACTCTTGGATTTTTGCTTCCTTTTTAATTGCATGGTTCATATTTGACGCTAGAGGACCCGAGTTGAGCCACTTGTCAAACCAGAATGATGAGTTACATTTTCTTAATAATGATTTTGATGTTTTCCACCACTTTCAATCTCATGCTCATTGCGAATTTTCTGGATTGTGAATCTATTCCTCTTAGTTCTTGGAAAATCAAGTGATCTTTTCTATTATATTTCGCTCTAAAATATTTGCACCATAGATTCTTTCCTAACATCAACTTGAAACAAAATTTTATGACCATGGCCTTTTGAACATCCTTGAGATCTTTGATTTCTAGTTTGCCCTCGTCCAAAGGTTTGCATATCCTCTTTCAAGACCTCCAATGCATTTTCTATTTGCCTTCCTTGTCTCACCACAGAAAGTTTGCCATCCTTTGTCTTATTTCCTTCAAGATATATTGGAGGATTTTCATGACTGATAGGGTGTGTATTGGGGAGTAGATAGGATGTGCTATATGAGCACAATTCTTCCTGCCTGGGATAATAGCTTCCCTTTCCATTCTGCAATTTTGTTTCTAATCTTTTCCAACAAAAGCTCTAAAATCCATCGACTAACCCTTCCTTTAAACAGTGGTGCCCAAGATAAGTTGTTGGAAATTGTCCCGCTCTGAATCATATCATCTAAATAATTCTAGCAATTCTTGCATTGTTGATTTTGTTTGAAGCAAACATCACTGATTTTTCCTTATTGATTTTCAGACGAGACTGAGAACATTAGTCATCTAATAATTCTGTTAGATACCGTACAAATCTACTATCTCCACTTAGAAATAACAAGATATCACCGACGTACATTAGATGGGAAATCGCCTCCGACCATATCAGATGTTGAAACGTTTTTACCCCCACCCCTTTTAAACCCCCGTGGTATTAATCTGGACATTGTGTCCAGCATGAGGTTGAACAAATAGGGGGATAATGGGTCCCCTTGCTGAAGTCCCTGAGCTGATAGTAAAAAACCCAGAGTCATGCCGTTCATTTCTATTGGGAACCATTTTTCTGTTACACATCTTAGAAGGATGTTTTTGGTTGCCTGATTTAAGCCTTTCACTGTGAGCACCTTTTCAAAGAAGGTCCAATTGACTTTGTCATATGCATTAGCCATGTCCATCTTGATCATGAGATTTCCACATGGGTGTTTCTTATTGATACTTTGAATGAATTCTTGGGCCCGGATATGGTCGAATATGCTCCTACCTTGAATGAAAGCCACATGTTTCTCCTGTAAGAATTCCGGAATCTATACTACGTGTCATGAAATATGTTGCATGCGAAAGCATACAAAATTGTGTGTGCAAACATGCATAACAAAAAATCTTATCTAGCTTTATATCGTTCATTTCTATGATTTCTCTAAGTAAATGGAACTTTCTCATTACATGTTTGGATCTCTGATGATACTGCGGTTCTTTAGCTTGGGCCACTGCGATGCTATTACAAAGGATAGTGATGGGTGCTGTAGTTGAAGGAACCACACCAAGTTCTTCGATGGACTTCTTTATCCAAACGGCTTCCATTGTAGCTTATGAAGCAACAATGTATTCAGCCTTCATTGTAGAGTCCACAATTGTTTCTTGTTTGGAACTCTTACAAACCACCGCACCTCCGTTTAGGATAAACACATGTCCAAACTGTGACTTGAAATCGTCTATATTAGTTTGGAAACTTGCGCGTGTATCCTTTTATTTCTAAATCTGAATCCTCGTATACTAAGAACAAGTCCTTAGATCTTCTAAGGTACTTAAAAATATTCTTCACGGCTATCCAATGTTCCTCACCAAGATTGGATTGAAACCTACTCGTAACACTTAGAGCATTCGAGACATCGGGTCTCGTACATAACATGATTTTAGGCAAAGTATATGGTATCTTGTACATGAGGATCTTATCGTGATCAGTTTTTGGTGATATCTTACTTAAAAGATGTATATTGTGCCTCATCGAAAGAAACACTTTTTTTTACTGATCCATACTAAACAATTTTAGCACTTTGTCTATGTACGTTGCTTGAGATAGACCAAGCAGCTGCCTCGATCTATCTCTATAGATCCAAATTCCCAGAATATAAGCTGCTTCTCCTAAGTCTTTCATGGATAATTGCTTGGATAACCAAAGTTTCACATTTTGAAGCATTGGAATGTCGTTTCATATGAGCAACATGTCATCTACATATAGCACAAGGAAAGCAGTCGCATCTTTGTAAACCTTCTTATATACACAAGGTTTATCGGGATTTTTGATAAAATTAAACTCTTTGATTGTTTCATCAAACCTTATGTTCCAACTGCGCGATGCTTGTTTGAGTCTATAAATGGATCTTTGAAGTTTGCACACTTTATTGGCATCATCGGATTTAAAACCTTGAGGTTGTATCACATACATCTCTTCTAATAAATTCCCATTAAGGAATACATTTTGACATCCATCTGCCATATTTCATAATCATAGTGTGCTATGATAGCAAGCAATATCCTAATGGATTTAAGCATTGCAACTGGAGAGAAGGTTTCATCATAGTCAATTCCTTGCTTTTGACGACATCTTTTCTCTACCACTCTAGCCTTGTAGGTAATCACATTTAGGTGGATCAACCAAGGTCCAAATCTTGTTGACATACATGGAATTCATTTCAGAGTTCATGGCGTCTAACCATTTGTCTTTGTCTACACTAAACAAGATTTCTTCGTAGTTGGTAGGTTCATCATCATCTATAATGAATACATTGTTTTGTTCGTTTAGGTTAAACCCATAATGAACAGGGGCTCGATGTTCTCTATCGGACCTACGAGATTCTTATGTTTGAGCTTCTTTGATCATCTCATCTTTATGAAACAATTGCTCTTGTTCCATCGATTGGTCGGTGCTTAGTTGTGGATCTTGAATTTTTCAAGTTTCACTTTACTCCTACTTGTCTCTTCTAGTATAAATTCTTTTTCTAAAAAGATGGCATGTCTTGAGGCAAACACCTTTTGCTCAACAGGGTTATAAAAGTAATATTCAAGACAATCTTTTGGATATCCTACCAAAAAGCACTTATCGGACTTAGCTTCGATCTTGTCCGATTCAGTTCGCTTCGCATAAGCAGGGCATCCCCAAATCCTGAAACATGTTGCATGCGGAAGTATAAAGAATTGTGTGTGCAAAAATGCATAACAAAAAAATCCAGAATTTATCTCTCATGGACCTTGCTAATTTACACAATATAAACATCAAAGGGGCTGGAGAGAAATCATTTTTACCTCAAGAAGATTTCTTCTTCAAATTCTTGAAAGTAGTGTCTTCTTCAAGGTGCCCAAATATCCACCATCTATGATAGTCCAGACCACCACAACCCTTAAGAGCTTAAACAACATTTTGTGCAACTTATATGTGTGTTTTTGGAGTGTTAGCTCCACATTTGAAGTCTAAGAAGATGAGAGGAAAAATCGCATCAAATGCAGTTTTGTTTTTGCCCCTTTCTCTTTGCTTTCGGGTAGAGAGAAAGTAGAGAGAGAACCCCCTTTGTTTCTTCTATTAAAACTTGCAAATGCATCAGTCTTCCACATATGATGTATTGGGGGTATTTATAGAGGTTCCCATGAGTTTAAGATGCAAACACATGTCCTAAAAATGATCAACATTTGAACCTAGCCATACATGTGCTTGAATTTCGGACAACTCATGTTTGTGTCATGGTTTTGTAGAATCAAACCATGCAACTAATATATACAACTCTTTGTATATTATTACACCATTGCATGTAATTTTATTGGTCATGCAACCTTTGCATGTAATCTAATTGGATGAAAACATGTCACAAATATATATACATATATATATACCATATATATATATATGGGAGCGGTTCCGTTGACATCTTTTTTGACATTAATTGTTACACGCAATCCTGGCCGTCGATCTGATTAGAAATCGACGGCCAGATCTGTTAGAATTCACTCTGTTCAAGTTCCTTTCCACCTCGTATTTACTGTAACTCTCCAACACTTGCCTTACGGATGTCCCGCTCCTCACCTCTCTCCGGTCAATGAAAACAGAGAACTCGCCCAGGTCTTTGCCCAGGAACAGCTCGTACTGATGATAAACCTCTGGGCTGAAGACAGAAGTCGGAGGATAAGAATGCTTCGAGAATCTCCAATGTGTCGTCGTAGCATTTGATGCCGGAACAATCCATGACCCGGTAGAAATTGGTCTCGTCGTGGCATTGATTCGCCATGTGGTGAATAAATACTTCGCCACCGCGATCCAGCGTAGGACAGGATGTAGAACGCCGAGGCGGATTCCGGTTCCATCGTCCGGCACTCGTGCTCCAAGATCCGAGCTTGAACAGAGTGAATTCTAACAGATCTGGCCGTCGATTTCTAATCAGATCGACGACCATGATTGCTTGTAACAATTAATGTCAATAAAGATGTCAACCGAACCACCCCCTATAAATATATATTTGTCAAATTCAACTAATGGAGTTTTGATGTATATAATATACATCCCACAAACTTATGTTTATTACATTTGTGCCTTCATAATTCTTGAAGTTTCATAAACTCTATTTTGTCCCCTATACTTTACCTTAATTACAAAATGACCCCTCAAAAATTTGATTTTAATGTGTGTGATCCTATAGGTTCCCAGTAATTAAGCAATGGACCTTGAATTACATAATCAAATTACGGTTAATGAATTACAAGCCTAATTCAAATCCATAGATCATGAGTGACCTCTAGCAAAATATCACGGCCTCCAAACTTTGAGAATAGTCATGGAAGGAGATTATCCTTTCAAGAACTAGCTCTCATGTATTTAATATCCTTTCACCTTGTTTATATCCCTAATCTTGTATATTGAAATTAATTATTATCCTCATTAATATACATAAGATTTCTTGTAACGGAAGTCATAATCAATGAATACTAATTAGAATTTTCTAAAAAAAAAAAAAAAAAAATTAGAATTTTCTTTCTAATTAAACTCGTGTTTTGTAAAGGTTTCCATGACTTCTTCTAAGTGGTCATAGAGAAATATTCTCCAACATTTTAGGAGCGGTGAATCCTTTATTGATCACTCACAATCCTTCCATACTTCAAACCACTCCCAAGGCCACCCATTGTTACCCATTTACAGTGTAACTCCAAATAGAATTAAAGATTGACATCCATACTCAAGATCTCTATGGTGACCTCAAGTTTAAGGATCAATTACACCTATTATTCTTTACAGTATCAACCATTCACAAAATAGTGATATCTATGCGAATCAAACCGATGTACTTGTCAACTACAAGCATCCATATTCTAGCTTAAGTGTCTTTACACTATAGTTGATGAGATAAACTATTTCCTTCAAAAGGAATTGGCTTAGAACATGCTAACATATCCGTATCAATGATGCCTTATCTGGCTAATACTATGGTTAGGGCTGTTTAGTATTGATAACGTAACTAGAGTGGGTTCATCATCATATATCTTTGTGATACACTCTAAGTTATCAACGCTAGGCTTTACCGTTTGGAATGCTATAAATAAAGCAAATAAATAATCAAATAGTAAAGGTTGCTACAACTATATATATAACATTAAAGTGTTAATACAAATGCTCAAAGTTATTTGCCTTAGGACATAACACTAACACTTCTGAGATTAAAGGTTCTATCATGCCTACTAGTCTATTCACCAAAACTTTGGAAATGACCTTATAAATGACTGGGTAAAGGTTGATCAACCTGAACTGTTCAAAACATTTCAGGTTTTTGCCCTTAGGAATCAAAGACCAATAAGTTTGAATTGTGATATGTTTGCTAAAATAACTAAACATCTTTAATTTTATAAGGAAAATGTCAATTGATCGTTAGTTGGGAGCATAATTAGGGTAATTAAGGAGAGAATTAAGCTACCTTGTAAAATATCATGATCAAAGATTGATCCTTACCTTAATTAGCTAATTCTCTTTCCTAATTATCTACCTTAAGAATTCTATAAAGCAATGTACAAACACTCAAACCAATTAACGAGCAATAATCAAAGATTGTTCTGTTCCTGAATTCTCAATCTAATTATCTACCATATTATTAAAGCAGTGTTTGATCCTGAAAATCAAACAACGAGCTCATCATCTACCAGAACAATGAGCATGAACAACTCAACCAATGGACTATAACCAGGTCTCGGATGATTTGTCTGCCCCGTTCATCTGATTTCTCAAACAAATTCAACCGATGGACTATAACCAGGTGGTCGCAACGATCGAGAAACTGAACGACCACAACTACTTCTTGTGGTCTAGACTCATGAATATGATGATTGGGGAAAGGAGCCGCCTACACCACATCACCGGTGAACCTCCAGCCCCAACCCCAAAGACCCAAATTTTCACAAAAGGGAACAGACTGATCTCAATGTCTATTATTGGATTCTCCAGCCAATTAAAGGGGACTTGGCAGATAATTTTGTCGAAAACCCTACGACCAAGGACTTGTGGGAGGGACTAGCAACTACGTACAGTAGCGGTAGTGACGCGCTACAAACTTATGACCACACTATTAAAGCAAACCTGCAAGTACATGGTTCAGGGACGCTTGAGGCGATGTATAGCTCCCAACAACGGATCTGGCGTAAAGTTGATCACTGCAAGCCAAACCCTATGACCACTACGGCACGCCTAGAAATTCTAAGTCCGGTGAAAAATAACGACAACCCGTCATCACAAGGGATTGGCAATGGGTTTGGTTTCAGATATTAGTCAGAATCAGCCCGACGAGGGGTGAAATCCTCATCCTGAGCAAGTGAATCGAACTAGTGCAAGCTCTGGTGCTCGGACTGACAAAAGAAGGGATACTCAATGGAGGACTGTTTTGAGTTGATTGACTATCCAGACTGGTGACCACATGTGAAAAGGGGGGGGGGGGAAGTAGCATCACCCCACCGTCGTGGGTAACGCAGACGTCACCAACAGCGACAGGAGCGATAGGTAGAATTCTGTGCCCAGATTTGGGGCAGTCGCCACGACCAGTGGGAGAAAAGGTAGAGTCGAATGGACAGATCGAAGAAGGTAAAGGGTTTGAAAATGATTTCTAATCTGCAAGCTCTTATTCGCTTCATTTTTTTTACATATACACCCACGAGATAGTTCTGTCTTTGCAGATACGCCCCTAGAGTTTGCAATAGATGCAATTCGGACCATAAAAAAATCCGAAGGGATACGCCCTAAAAACTCTCGAATATTTCTGGATTTGCCTCAGAACTCTCCGAATATTTCGCATACGCCCCAAGATTTACCCAAACCAATAATATGCCCTCAACATTTAAAAAAATTCAAAATAGGCTTAGTGTTTACAAAATCCCAAATACATCATCAAACCTTATCAAACACAATCGAAATAGCCACTGATTGTTTCAAGAATTCGGAAACAAGCCTCCCACCTTCCGAAAAATTTGCAAAAATACTTGATACCAACCACAAACCAAAGCATCTCAAACCTTAAATTCTTTGGTCCCAGATGATTTGATCTGGAAGAATCGATTGCATGCTCTATACAGACTCTGGGTCGTGAAAACATGGTAGGTGAATTTTTGACTGTGGGGTAACAGAAAAATGACAAGTAATCGCTCAAACCTAGTTACCTCATCAGTTCCCACAAAAAACATGTGTTCAGATAGCAAATGGGTGCGAGTCAGCAGTACAGAAAACCAGCCTTATTGAAATTTCACCCAATCTGAAACTATTCAATTGTCTTTATGTGCCTTCATTATCCTGCAAACTGCTTTCCGTTAGTCATGTTTGCAAAGAACTGAACTGTATGGTACTCATGTATCCCACTTTTTGTCTTCTACAAGATATCTGGACGAAGGAGATTATTGGGCGTGGCACTGAGCATGGGAGGTTGTACTATATTGATGAGGTGACTCGACAGGGAACCACAATGCTTGCTCACAGTATGCCTGACCGACAAGTCTAGCTGTGCATCGACGTCTAGGTCCTCCATCCCATGGTAATCTCAAACTTTTATTTTCACAATTTTTTAAACGACAGAATAAAGTTTCGTGTGAAACCTGCCTCTTAGCCGAAAGTCATAGGCAATCCTTCATTCCGAATAATACTCGAACCTTGACTATTTTTTCTTTGGTACATTCTGATGTGTAGGGTCCTACCCCGAATTCTAGTACAAGTGATTTCAAATATTTTGTGTTATTTATTGATGATTGCACTCACTGACCTGGGTTTACTTCTTTAAACACAAATCTGAAGTATTTTAGAAATTTGTCAAGTTTTATACCTTGGTCGATACTTGGTTTCAAAAACAAATCCTCATTCTTCGGTCTTATAATGAGGGAGTATGTCAATCAGGCTATGCAACAATTCTTTCAAGAAAAAGGCTTACTTCATCAAACCACCTGCCCTCACACCCCACAAAAAAATGGAGCAGCAGAATAAAAAAATCGTATCATTCTCGAAATTATCCGAGCTAGGATGCTTGAGTTTAAGGTTCCATTGTCTTTCTAGCCTGAGGCTGTTGCTACTGCAGCATACCTCATAAATCGTCTACCCACAAAAAATCTTAGAACTACATCATTACAAGAATTATCCACACACCCAAATTTCCTCATCCTTATTCCTACTACCTCGGATGTTTGGGAACTCTGTGTTTGTTCATATCCCGAAGGTAGAGTGAACCAAATTAGAGTCATGTGCCGTTAAATGTGTCTTTGTTGAATATGGGATCCACAAAAGAGGGTATTGGTGTTTCGATCATGTCACAAGACATATATATCACCATGGATTGTGACTTTCTTGAAACTGAATATTTCTACACTACCCAATCCAACAGTAAGGGGGAGAGCATGATAGACTACCTTGTCTGACGAAGTCCTACTAGAGCCAGTACGAGGAACCAATGATCCTGCCCCTCAAAACATAGAACAACTCACCATTCCAGATCAACGCACACCTCCCCCTCCCTCTCCTAGTAATCCTGAGGTAAGAACTCTTGACCCTGAGCCTACTTTGATTATACTTCTGCTATTACAGTTAACTCTGATATTGCAAGTACAGCTCCGAAAACAGGACTAGTGAGGAACAAGACTGGTATGTATTGCCTCACCGAAGCACTCCAGGAGTACCACAGAAGATATGTACCTGAATATAAGCCATGAACAGTAAACTACCATGTCACAAATGTAGTCAAGGGGAGCCAGTCGGCTGATGCGTTCCTAGTATCCTTGTACTCAGAAAGGATCCCGAGAACAGTACAGGAGGCTCAGGAAAAAAAAACAAGAATGGCGCCAGGCTATGGATGATGAAATGTATGCCCTGACAAAGAATGACACATGGGATAAATGTATGCTACCGGCTTGCAAACGAGTAGTTGGGTTCAAATAGATATTCACAGTGAAGTATAGGGAAGACGGAACTATTGAAAGGCATAAAACTCGGTTAGTAGCAAAAGGATATACACATATATATGGAATCGACTATTCTGATACCTTCTTCCCAATTGCAAAACTTGATACTATTCGAGTACTATTTTCATTTGCAGCTTATCTTGATTGGCCACTTCATCAGTTCTATGGCAAAAATGTTTCCTTCACGGAGACCTGAAGGAAGAAATGTATATGGAGACACCACCTCACTTCTCATAAACAATTCAGAAAAATAAGGTCTGCAGATTAAAGAAGGCTCTATATGGGTTGAAACAATCACCAAAGGCATGGCTCGGCAGGTTTACTGTGGCGATGAAAAATATGGGTATAAACAAAGTAATTCTGATCACACTTTCTTTCTCAAGAGAAAGGGGAAACTCATGACTTACCTTATCATCTATGTTGAAGCATTATTATCACTGGTACTGGGAGTAATACGACATAGATCGCAGAACTCCAAAAAAATTTGTTTGAAAAATTTGAGATGAAAGATTTGGAAAAACTTAAGTACTTTATGTGAATATAGGTTCAAAGATCGAAGTAGGGAATCTTTATCAAATAGAGGAAATATGTGTTGGACCTCCTAGCAAAGACAAGTCTAATTGACGAAAAACCAGCCAAGACACCATCAGTGGTAAACCAAAAACTACATATGGTCGAGCAAGCACAATTGGCAGACCAAAATCGATATCAACACATGGTTGGAAAATTGATCTACTTGACACATATCTGACCTGATATAGCCTATGTTGTGGGGGTGGTGACTCAGTTCATGCATACACCTCATACAAAATATATGAAAACAGCCTTGAGGATAGTACGGTACCTAAAAGGAGCACCAGGGAGGGAGATCAATTTCAAGAAACACGGACACTTGAAAGTTCAAGGATATAGTGATGCAGACTAGGGAGAGCAAAAAGATGGCGAAAAAGAAGAAAGTGAACTCTACACAAAAAATGTCTGACTACTATCTCGAAATTGTCCCGAGCGACGTGCAAACTGTCCGAAAAAACATTAACCAAAGATGAACGGGGCTGGGAGAAGATGGTACGGTCCCATGGATCAGAAGATGAGGCAAAAATGGAGGAGGGTGGCATGGTGAAGGAAATGAAGGCAACTTTAGCTGCTGTCGTGACTTCTCCGGCCGGTGTTGGTTGTGTTTTGGGGGCAACTTTGGGTGCGGACATTGTCATGGCGGCGAGCGGCAGGCTAGGGTAGGGGATGGCCGTCCCAGATTCGAAAAAACAGGATCTTGTAGCTTCATATCCAAATTTTGTGGATCATGCTTGTTTGAATGCGCAAGTGTCAGACAAGGACGTGCGGATGCATGGGGCTGATGAGGAGGATGCTGGTGGGGGTTGGGAGGTCTAGCGCCGGAGGAGGAGGAAGGGGAATATGATTTTCGGGTAGAAGGCAGCGAACTTGACGGGACGCTCTAATTTACCAGAGCATATCCAGAAGATATAGGAGGGGGCCGATTCGTTTCACGTTGCAAATTTGCCGCCGGTGTGTACCATGTGGGAGATGCGCCATTTCTTCTCAGCATTCGGTGTTGTTCGTGACGTGTTTATTCCGCAAAATCAAGTGGCAAACAGGCGACATTTTGGGTTCGTGCGGTTTGTTCCAACGGGGGATCGGGTGGCGCTTGAGAAGCGGTTGGCGGGGTGTTGGATTGGTCCATACAAGTTGGAA
>JAOWBN010141913.1:0-18847 GCA_028565015.1 Pinguicula moranensis
ACTCTGAGGAAAGTTGGGATATTCGCTTGGAAACTCATCCAAGGAGCTCTACCAGTACACGTGGAACTGAAGAGGAGGAACATAATAGACCAAGAAACCCAATTTTCTTGCCCACTATGTCATTCAGGTTCGGAACAAGTATCCATTCTGCACCTATTCTCTAAATGCTTATGATGCAGGTTTGGAGATCTTTAAGGGATTGGCTTATGACATCCTCTCAATTGATACTTCCCCACTCAGATGCCCCCCTCTATGGCTTTTCACAGAATGGAAACCGGGAGGTGTCAACATGGATGCATGGAAAAGCATATGGTTGGCACTAGTATGGAATATATGGAAGGCTTGCAACAAGGCCCACTTCCTTTCTCAGGCGGCTAGTATACAAGACACAATTGAGATTATCCAACAAACCATATGGTGGTGTATACGAGCTAAAAGATCAATAAGTGTATTTCTATTCTCCTACTCATTCAAAAATCCCTTGGGATGTCTCATGTTTCATTTATAATGGGATTGGGGAATGTAAAGGCCTCTGCCACTTGGAAAAAATGGTCTGCAATCTAGTATCATATCTTTGCTTTCTTGGGTTTGAAAGAATTTTTTTTTTGGTAGGTAATGGGGTCCTGGCAGCCGCTTCTTTCAAATCCATGGGTCTACCGAAACCGGACCGACCAGGGGCGACCGAAGCCGCAATGTCCCACGGACCAGTCTTCTCCACAGCCTACTTCGGTTTCCTTTGGGCCCTCCGACTAATCCAGAGGTGACAAGGTCCGATTAAATCCCAACGCAGAAAGCCCCCACTAGGGCCCCACTGACACTTGGCAAGCCAGGTGGCACAGTGGGCAGAAAATCAATCCCCAATGCTTCCCCTGGGAATTGATCTCGCTACCTCTTGGCAAGCCAGGAAGATAGCAAACCGCTGGGACAAGTTGCACTTGTCAGTTTGCTAGGAAGAACATGGATCTCTGGAACGCAGGACGGTGGATGTTCATTGTTTTGTTTTGTTTTGTTTCTCAATTATCATTCTTTTATGAGATTTTTTAGTATTATTGGTAAATATTGTTCAAAAATAAATTTATTATAGAAAAAAAATAGATACACATATCATACTTATAAAATAAATATTTTTTAGATAAATATAAAAAAAAAACGTTACATAATCATTCTATACGAATTTGTTAATATTTTTAAAAAAAATAAAAGTATTGTAACAAATAGAACTAGACAAACAAATATTAATATTATCTCAACTGTATGGATGATGAAGGATTATATGATATTAATATTATAGATAGTAGTCGGCCTAAATATATCTTCCTTTTTTAGTGAGATATTTACATTTGTTTATCTAGTTCCATTTTGGAAGATTATTTGCCTCTTTTAATCTTTCATTTTACTTGTAAAAAAGATATACATTTCTCTCACTTTATAACCGTAAAAATGACTTTCATTGTTCTTCCTTTCCATTTGCAACCTCCATGAAACACTTACTTGGCATATTGTTACTACACAACAAAACCTAGTATTTAAATTGAATTCAAAAAATATATGGATCTAACAATGACAAATTTAAAGTGGATAAAACAAGATTTCTATTGTGAAATAATTAAGCAAATGATTAGGGCAAAATGAGAATTGTAAAGAATCAAAGTTATACACAAGAATTTTGTATCAAAACTCATTCTCTACAAACTTCTCAAAACTTTTCTCTCTTTTCTATTCTCTTTTTTCTCTACAAATTTATGCAAACATAATGACCTATTTATAGCCAAAAACAAGATCCATAATTCATGGATCTAAGCTACCTATTTAATATAAAAAACAAGATCCATAATTCATGGATCTATGCTACTTATTTAATGGATATTAATAATTCCATAATAGATCTCTTTTATTCGTAAAGCATTCAATTATTTTTATTTTTCCAACTACTTTTTTCTCTTAAACACAAATCCCAATATTACCACTCAAAAGAAAAGAAGAAGAATGTGATTATGTGAAAATTTCTTAAGACTTCAATAGTTATCGGATCATCACAATATTGTTTTGGTTATCCAGTATTATCCGACTATTTGTCGACTAGTTCACAGGTACCTACTCAGCCAACTCTTCGGGCAGATCGGGCCAACGACTGACTGGGCAAGCCCTGTCATAAAACCGGAGTCTGGACCCAACGTTTGCGTCTAGTGGGAGTCGAAGCCACAACCTCCCACATATAAGGAAAAGTTATGGGGACATTCTTGATCACCAGGGCAACCCGTTGGATTATCACAATGTTGAGTAGAGTCAACCTAAATTAATTTAGCTTGAGAAAGTGATTGCCTTTGACCTTGTTAATTTATAACTCTGTTTAGTAAATCGGACCGATAAGGTGATCAAAAATTTATAAGGTGATCAAATCAGGGATTCCGACTCCTCAACCCTACTGCGCCCCCTCTTCTCTGCTACTGGATATCTCAACTTGAGAGTGATTTGAAAATTGTGCTACTGAAGAGCTGAAAAGTTCAACATCAGAGAAGAGAAAACTAGGCGTAGGAATCAAGCGAAAAAGTGTTGATTTCTAGAGGTTGTTCTCAGCTGCGGAAAAAGGAAAAATTTGATCGGGATTAAAGCTACAGCAAAAAATTGGCCTTTTGATTTGGAAGTTCTCACCACCTAAAGATTGTGAATTGAAACTAGGATTGGATTGCTTCTTTAAAGAAGTTTTCTGAATTCTTGAGTTTTAATTATATTTTCATTGCTTAAATTTATGTGGTGTTGTCCAAAATTAAATATGCATAGCTGATTTATTATTATACTCCTAAGTTAACAGATGGATGACTGGTTTTTTGTAGATAAATGTGAGTTTCATGTTTTGGGTTATTTGTGAATAGTCTTTGTGATAAACTTAAACTAGTGAATGCATATGGTTTATTTTTGCCAAATAAATTACATAAAAATACACAATACTGGTTAATTCCTTATTCCCATATTGTGCGATAACTGTCAAGGGGAACTTGGAACCTATGCTTAGACATAAGGTAGATAAAAAAGTGGATTTCTTGCACTTAATTGTTAATATGAACACACACTTGGATGAGTCTCCTGAGTACTTTGACATTAAGTGCAGGAATATGCAGTTGGGTTAGTTGAAACTTGGCTAGGTATAACTCGACAGAGGGAGTTGGCCGACAATTCTAGGAGTACTAGACATAGAAAACTAGAGCGTAAGAATATCATCCCTAACCAGGTTAACCTTGGCATGTAAACATGCTGAAATTAAGGTAATTGAAGTCACCCTAGTCAGACTTAGGAGTATCTCCTAATCCCAATCTATCTTCTCGTGATCTCAAGTGTTTAGAGTTCAATTCTTAGTTAAGTTATTTCGCAATTCTTCGTTTATATCAATGTCTTCTTATATTAAAAATCTAAAAACAAGTTTCATTTTTCTATGTTCATTTGTGTGAATTGTGTGCATAATAGTTTAGATAGTCATGCTTGAATCCACTCTTAACACCAACCACTCCCTGTGGGGTTCAACCCTATTTTCACTTACGTAACTACACTCGTATGCTTATGGTAAAGTAAGTGTTTTTAGATAATTTAACTTAGTTTCGTGCTTAAATTTGGTATACCTAAAATTCACATCAAGTTTTTGCACCATTGCCGGGGAGTGGCACAGTTGTTTTTAGTTGCTAGGAAGTGTGGTTTTAGTTTTTTATCTTTATTTTTATTATTTTTAGTTTTTTTTACATGGAGTGTATGCACACACGATCACAAGGGCCACCAAAATTTGGATTACTTGAAAGACACAGAAGATTGCCAAGAGGCAAGGAATTAGAAAGGGCAGCGATACAAAGTATTCATGTGATTTTTGACAATCCCTTATACATTCTTACAATAGAAGGTAACCGAGTTGACAATCAGCAGCAGAATGATCTGAACAACCAGCAATAGAATGGTCCAAACAACAAGCAGGTAATAATGTACCCCGTGAACTTTCACCAGGTCCCACAGATAGACCCAAGGTTTTAGGGGACTTATTTGAGCCAAGGTTTGATCAGATGCAACGATATGGAGTTGTGAATGATGAGAGCTTTCAAAATGGGGGCATTTTTCAGGGATATGAGCATGAAGACCCTAATGCTCACATAAAGACTTTCCTCACTCTTAGCAACAGTTATAGACCACAAGGTATGTCACAGGATAGTGCGTGAAAAATTCTCTTCCCATTTTTCTTGCGAGGACAGGCACAGTCTTGGTTCGACTCAATAATGAATTTAACTTGTTATCTTTCGAGGAAATCAGAAGGAGGTTTCTTCTCAAGTACTTCCCACCCTCAAAAGTCAAGAAGCTTCGTATGGAAGTCTTGCAATTCCAACAATTTCAAGATGATGCATTTTCAGAAACATGGTTGAGGTTCCAAGAGTTGTTGAGGAATTGTACTAACCATGAGCTAGAGAATTGAAGAGATTTAGAGATATTTTTCAAGGGCCTAACCATGGAAGCAATGGCAATGGTGAATGCATGTGCTGGAGGAACTTTGAAAGAGAAATCCATGGATGGAGTTCAAAACCTATTCACTAAGTTGGCAGAGAATCAATACTCGTGGCCCCATGAGAGAAGATTGTCACCCAAGAAACCAGGCATGGGGGGAACTATTGATGCAGATCACCTCACCAGGCTTGAGGCGCAGATCGAGAAATTGGCTAGGGGTTTCAACAACTTTCAGCTCAATGTAAGTGGTAAAGGAGTTCTGAGCTGTGGAGTTTGCTAAGGGGACCATCATACTGATAAGTTTGCCAAAGGGAGCATCATACCGTCATCCCAATTTTTAACCAAGGTCCATACTTCAATCAAACTAGTAACTGAAGAGCCCCAGGAGGATGGAGAGATGGAAACCAAGGCAATTATCCTCAAGAAGGATCATCAAACCAATAGAGATCAAATACCAATGCTTTACACGATTTTGGAGAGAGAAGGCAAGAAGAGAAGAAACCCTCATTTGAAGAGAACATGATGAAGTACATGAGCAAGATGGATACCATCTTGAGCAGACTTGATGAGAGGGACAAGGATTATCAGTAGAGGTTTGGTTACATTGACGCAAACATGAGAAATTTATAGATGCAAGTTGGGCAAATCGCCTAATTGATCCACCAAAGACAGCAAGGCTCACTCCCTAGTGATACAATTCCCAATCCAAAGGGGAAAGACTGCAAGGCAGTAACTCTGAGAAGTGGGAAGCAAGTGGGTTTGGATCATCAAGAGAAAAATGCAGAAGCCGAATATTCTGAAAAGGAAGATGATGACTTGAGTTCAGAGAAAGTTGAGGCTGCACCTAATTAAGGAGAGGAGAAGAAGAAAGAGACTGAGAATGTACCTCCTCCTGTGGTGCGTGAGTATGCTCCACCACCGCCGTTTCCTTCAAGAGGTCGAAAAAAGATCAGTAAGGAACGAGACTTCAAAGGATGCTTGAAAATTCGCAAGATAAATGTCAATATTCCCTTAAAGGAATTGATTAGAAATATTCATAAGTATTCCAAGTTCATCAAAGACCTTGTGACAAATAAAAATAAGATTCAGGAAGAGGGGATTGTGGCACTTAGTATGAACTGTAGCTACCTTATTCAAGGTAGTATTCCAATCAAGGTGATGGATGTAGGGAGTTGCACAATTCTGTGTGAAATTGGGAGGTGACACTTTCCCATAGTATTGTTAGATCAAGGATCCAAGATTAGCCTGATGCCACTCACTACCGCCAAGTCTTTAGGGTTGGAAAAGAAAATAGAGCCAATCATCATTACCCTATAACCGGCGGATCATTCAGTTCTCAAGCATACTGGGATCATTGAAAATGTGTTAGTGAAAGTAGGCAAATTAGTACTCCCAGTGGATTTTATTGTCCATGACATGGAAAAAGATGCTGAAATTTCTATTCTGTTTGGGAGACCATTTTTGGCCACTAGAGATGTCCACCTTGGGGTCAAGAACAATACCGTTACTTTTAAGGTAAATGGTGAGGAATGGATCTTCAATGTTTTCAAAGCAATGAGACACTCCAGGGAAGTAAAGTCTTGTTTTGCTTTCAATGCCTTAGACAAATGTATCTTGGAAGAATCTGAGTACAATTCCTCCATTGAAGATAATAAAGGTTTTGATAATTTTGACTCATCAATTTCCCAAGAAGTTGATAATATGGTTGAAGGTTGTCACTTGGACAAGTCTATTATGGGAATTACCAATGGAGTTGTGGAGACCATTGATAGGAGTCCGTCGGTCGAGCATATCAGAAATGGAAACTTGAGAACCTCCATCATGGTTCCACTTGAGTTAGAGTTAAAGCCACTACCTGCAAATCTGAAGTATGCCATTCTGGGAGCGAACAAGACTTTACCGTGGTTATATCAACTTCACTTGAGCCTGAGCAAGAGGAGAGACTCTTAGATTTGTTGAGGAAGCACAAGCTAGCCATTGGGTGGACAATTGCCGACATCAAAGGAATAAGTCCATTAGTTTGCATGCACAAAATGTTTTTAGAAGAGAATGCAAAACAAGTAGGAGGCAGACAAAGGTGGCTCAACCCTATGATGAAAAAAGTTGTGAAGAAGGAAGTCATTAAGCTTCTTGACTTTGGCATGATCTATCCAATTTTTGATAGTGTATGGGTGAGTTTAGTGCAGTGCGCACCAAAGAAATGAGGAGTTATTATGGTGAAGAATGACTCACAGGAGCTAGTGGCTACTCGAGTGGTTAATTCTTGGAGAGTATGCATAGATTACAGGAAATTGAACAGTGCCACATGGAAAGACAATTACCCTCTCCCATTCTTGGATCAACTCTTAAACCGTATAACTGAGTATCTCTTCTATTGTTTCTTAGATGGATACTTAGGCTACAATCAAATAGCCATAGCGCCACAAGATCAAGAAAATACTACTTTTGCCTATCCCTTTGGCACTTTCACCTTCAGGCGGATGCCCTTTGGCTTATGTAATGCACATGCGACTTTTCAAAGGTGTATGATGGCCATCTTTAATGACACTGTGGAAGATATCATAGAGGTGTTTATGGACAATTTCTCTGTCTTTGGATCATCCTTTGAGTTGTGCCTTGGGAATTCGGGAAGGGTACTCTAGAGATATGAAGAGGCAAATCTGGTTGTCAATTGGGAGAAATGTCAGTTCATGGTGCAGGAAAGCATCGTCTTGGGTAACAAAATCTCTTCTCGTGGCATAGAGGTAGATAAAGCAAAGATAAATGTCATTGCTAAATTGCCCTACCCGTCAAATCCTAAGGGCATCAGAAGCTTCTTGGGCCATGCCGGGTTCTACAAGAGATTCATTAAGGACTTTTCAAAAGTGTCTAAGCCCCTATGCAATCTATTATAAAAGCATGTGCTCTTTAACTTTTATACAGAATGCATGGTGGCATTTAAGGTATTAAGGGAGAAGGTGACCAATGCACCAATTATTGTGACTCCATATTGGAGTTACCCCTTTGAGGTGATGTGTGATGCAAGCAACTATGTTGTGGGGGTAGTGCTCAATCAAAGGTGAAACAAGATATGTCATGTTATATATTATGCTAGCAAGGTAGGCCTGGGCAGCGGAGCGGAGCGGGCGGAACCGGAACCGGAACTGCCCGTTCCGCGTTCCACCCGCGAAGGTTGCAAAACCGATTTTTTGATTCCGCATCCGCCCGCAATGAACAGTATTCCGCATCCGCCCGCTCCGCATAATTTCGCAGGCGAATGCGGATTCCGCAAATTTCGCATAATTCGTGGGCGGGTGGATGCAAAATTTGCGGATTCCAAGTAATTTTGCGGATGTAAAATCCGCGGATTCCGCGTAAGTATATACGCCAATAAAAATAAATAAATAAATAAAATTTGTGGGCGGGCGGATGCAGAACTCCGTGGAATCCGCCCGCACATATTTTGTATTTAAATAAAAAATAATAATAAAAAAAACAATTTATGCGGACGGATGCGGATTCCGCAAAGCAAAAATCTGCTTTCCGCATTCCGCCCTCATAACTTTGCGGAATGCATTTTTTCATCCGCATCCGCACCGCATTCCGCGCGAACACGGATGCGGGTGCGGATGCAAATGCGGGCGAGCGTGAAAATTCCGCGCCCGGTGACCAGGGCTAGACCATTCACCATCCCATTCCCCTATTGTCTCCGCCTCACTTCCCAGTACGTGTGAACTTGTAAGGTGTTGAAAGCCAGAACGACGCCGTGGAGTACTCGAGTATATATCAAAGCCAATGAAAGTATCGTGGCTGCACGATTGGATACAAGCATATAAAATCCCAATATTTGATGTAGATTTAGCCATCAGAAAAATATTAAATTAAGGGGAGGCGTCGTTCCAATACTTCTCTAGAACTTAATAAGATTTATTTGTGACTTGCATCGTTATTTTTTTGGATTTAAATTCTGCAGTTGGCCTCCTTTTGGGATGGTTTTGGTGGATGAAATTACCAAAATAATTTATTTTGTGAAATTACTCAATTATCCCTGCTTAACTTGATTAAATCTAGTGTTTATGTGTTTTAAGTTGGTTGGTGTTAAGCATGACATGTCTAATACTATTTGTTTTAATCTTGATCGTCAAATTAATTAGAATCGTGCGGCTGAAAATTGTTGGTGCCTAAATTTGTTACTT
The DNA here is from genome assembly GCA_028565015.1 of Pinguicula moranensis. Classification (NCBI taxonomy): domain Eukaryota; kingdom Viridiplantae; phylum Streptophyta; class Magnoliopsida; order Lamiales; family Lentibulariaceae; genus Pinguicula; species Pinguicula moranensis. Next base: position 8,652 of record JAOWBN010141913.1, read on the forward strand.
CAACATATTCATCCGTTTTTAGTTTAATCTAACGGCTCAAAGAATAAGCTTCTCGTGGAAACTGCTCCATTTCATCTCACCCATACATTTGGTATTTTGATCCTACGGCTATAGATAAAGCTTCCTGAAGAAGCTGAACGTGAAACGTTCGAAGTCATTTGATGCGTTCATTTTCTAACAAGATCGGATGGCTGGAGTTAAGCGGTGTAATCAATGAAATCCTAGCCACTCATTTAACGACAGATCAAACGGACAAGAATTGCTCTTATTCTCGATAGATCCTAAGCGTTGATTAGATGCAAACCTACGTCCAGGATTAATTAATATGACTTGGTATATAAACTTGGTTTTTCGAGGAGCAACGATACAACTTCTGATTCTCGCTCTCTCAACTCTCAACTTTCGAGATTTTCTCTCTGATTCTTCGTTACTCCGAGCGAACTTCTGGTTCTCAGGCGATTTCTTATTAGATCTAACCTATTTTCTTATCGGTTAGATTTATTCATTGCAACGTGATCTATAATCACAGTGTTTTTTGACCCCTGTTTAGCCAATTTTGTCAAATTAGTCGTGTTCTTAGGCTTGTATTCTTTGGATTCACTGTACTTTTCTTGAAGTACAATCAAAGCTACAGGAGCATCCGATTTCGGAGCTCAATGTGGATTAATCGGAATCTAAGGATCCGGCGAACCATGGGCATTAACTCGTTACTCCTTACAATTTTTGTATTGTTTTCAATTTTATTGTTTTTACGCCTACTAACTGGTTTACTGTGAGTTTCACGTAAAAGATCTGACAAAAATTCCAACAGTGGTGCGGTGAGAGTGGAGCGTTTGGTCGGTAAAAGATCCGACAAAAAATCCCATAATAAGATTCACTATGCACTAAAAGAAGATATTAATCTATGGTTTGAGGAACCAAAGAAAAGGATAGATGAAATAAAAGAGGATGCATATAACCTGATAATTTTGAATCTATCTGACTCTGTCCTTAGGGACATAGATGTTGATGAAGATCCTATAGCTCTTTGGAAAAAAATGGAATACTTTATATGCCTCAAAATCTGCTATAAATTTAATCAAAATAAAAAGGTCATTATTTGGTTTTAGATGAATTCTACTAGAACTATTGATGAGAATCTTGATGAGTTTTTCAAATGATCACAAACTTTAAAATGAACCAATCATGACTTCGATGATGAGAGCTTGCTATGATTTTATTGAATTCAGCAACTAATGATTTCTTGGTAGTTAAAAATGCACTGCAGAATCTGTACCTAAACTTGAAACTATAATGTCTGGATTAAAATCTAGAAAAACTGAACTTAAAAATAGTAGAAATTCTACAAATGTTTTGTATGCAAATGTAAAGAGTGAGATGGAAAAGAATCAATATAGGGATAAGATAGGTAAGGGAGAAAATAAAATGAAACTTACTAAGGATGATGTGGAACCATGGCATGTAAATGAAAAAGGTCAGGTATATTGTAGATATTGTAAATAAATTGGGCGCATAATTTCAGACTGCTATAGGCTAAGATTAAAAGAGAAACGGAAATTTGAACTAAATGTTGTGCTACAAATGACTCGACGGATAATGATACAAGAGAAGTATTGTTTGTTTCTTCTTACTTGTCTGAAGTATTAACTGTGAGTGAAGATCTTTTATCTGAAGAGTGGGTATTGGATTCTAGGTGCGCATTTCATATGCGTCCTCATAAAAGGTGGTTTGAATATTTAGATGAAACTAAAAAAAAGGCATTATATATATGGGAAATATAATGTGTGTTCAGTAGAAGGAACAAGAACTGTGAATCTATCTTTGATTGGAGAAAAAACGTGTGTATGACCAATGTGGGATACATTCCTGATTTAAAAAGAAATTTAATTTCTTTAGGAGCCTTAAAACAAAATGGGTGTTCTTTCTATGCTGAAAATGGTATGCTCACTGTAGTAAAATCTGACAAATGTGTTTTAACAGGAACAAGAAAAAATAAACATTATTTTTTAAATGGTAAACACACTGATTGTGATAATAACTGTGCATTAGTAACTACTGCTTCTGAAAACTCAAAACTTTGACATCTTAGACTATGACACATTAGCATAAAAGGGCTGAAAGCATTGTATTCTATGGGATATCTAGAAAAACATGCAATATTTGACTTAGAATTTTGTGAAGCATGTGTAGTAGGGAAGCAACATTGATTAAAATATTGAAGCATGGGGCTTTTCAATATTTTTTTTAGAAGAGTGAAACAACACTTTTTTTTGGTTAATGATTTTTATTAATTAAGAATCAAAGAATACAGATTACAAATTTTTGATTTGTGGCCCTTAGCTTATAATGGCCCAAATAAGCCCATTATTGACTAAAAATCCTTGAATTGTTTTCTCTATCAGATCATGACTAAACATGGCCATATGGTCTAATCTGTATAACTGTATCCGCCTGAAAGTTTGGTGCTTTGATCACTGCCCAAGTATGGAGTTGAATTTGCTCAAGTTGTTGCAGCGATTTGCATTCTTGGCTAAAAATCACGCCATTTCGGTACAGCCAAATCTTCCAATTCGCAAATAGCCAAATTATTCTCCAATATTTCTTATATTTAAACCAAACCAAACATACTCAGTCCTGTATTGAAGCAAAGTCTAGGGAGGGTGGGATGTACGCAGTCGTACCCCTATCTAAAAATAGATAATGAAAAAAAGAAGAAAAAAAGACTGTTTCTGTGGAGACCCCCAACTCGAGAGAGAGGAATAAATAAATAAATAAACAAAAAAAAGTGGAAAAAAAAGAAATACAATTTAAAAAAAACAAATGAAATAAAATAGCTAAAATAAAATACATAACTAGGTTAATACTAATAATATAATAAAAATAACAGTAGAGAGATAACAAAGTAATTACTTAAACGCATGAATAAGGAATAAATAAATAAATACTCGAAATAAATAAATACATAATATATAGCGAACAAATACCTAAATAAATACCACCCACCCTCTATACTATCCTAATTACCCCTATCTGTCCAAAGTGCAGTGAACATATGTCTAACCTATCAAATTCTATATATCTCTAACCGTAATACGACATCTCCAATCTGTCCTATCAGAGGTCATATTTTCGGAGAGGTCTAATCCGGCTAAATCTAACCGAATCTGCTCATCCCACATCCTCCTAGGTCTCCCTCTCCCCTGTCTTCCTTCCACTTGTAACCATTCGACTCTCATGATGGGCTCGTCGACACGCCTTCTGCGAACACGTCCAAACCATCGCAAACTACCATCTCTCAACTTGGCACTGATAGATGTGATACCTCGTGTATTCCTAAAGATTCCGTTCGGAATCTTATCTAATCTCATACAACCGCATATCCATCTTAGCATTCTCATCTCTGTCACCTCAAACTTCTGTGCATGTGCCAATCTCATAGCCCAACACTCTGACCCGCAGAGCATGGGTCTTATCATCGTCTTATAAAAATTTCCATTTAGCTTTAGTGGAAATTTCTTATCGCATAGCACACCCATAGCCGATCGTCATTTCATCCATTCGACCTTAATACGATGGATAACATCGCCTTCAACGGCCCCATCCTTTTCTATAATAGACCCTATGTATTTGAAATTGTCCTTCTGTGGGAGTACTTGATATGCAATCATAACATCTACTCCATCTTCCTCTGTTTCATTAGCGAAATTGCACGCCATGTACTCGGTCTTCGAGCGATTCAAACGTAGTCTCTTGGCCTCCAATGTTATTTTCCAATGCTCTACCTTAGCGTTAACCTCCTCATTCGTCTCTGCCGCTAAAACAATGTCATGTGCGAACAACATGCACCACGGTACTTCATCTTGTATATCTCTAGAGAGTACATCCATAGCCACCGTAAAAAAGAACGGGCTCAATGCTGACCCTTGGTGCAATCCTATATTCACTGAAAAATACCACGTTTCACCCACTAGGGTTCGCACACTAGTCTTCGCGCCCTCATACATATCTTGTATAGTCCTTACATACATCCATGGGACTTTCTTGGTTTCTCAACATCCCTAAATAACCTCTCTCATTATAGTATCATACGCCTTCTCTAGGTCTATAAAGACCATATGGAGACTCCACTGACGTTCTCTGTAATTCTCTATTAGGTGTCTTAGGAGATGGATTGCCTTCATCGTTAACCTCCCGGGAATAAATCCAAATTGATTCTCCCTCACATGTACTTCTCTCCTCAATCTACATTAGATAACTCTCTATCACAATTTTATAGTATGACACAGGAGCTTAATACCCGGTAATTATTGCATTGTTGCACGTCCCACTTATTCTTATAGAGAGGCACTACTGTGCTACTTCTCCATTCCTTTGGCATATTTCCCGTCTATAAGATAACGTTAAAAAGAATCGTTAACCATTGCACCCCTACTTTTTCTAGGCACTTCCATACCTCAATCGGTATCTGATCCTTCCGTATCGCTTTTGCCCTACACATCTTTCCAAGGGCCCCCTTCACCTCCCCCGCCGATATCCGTCTAACAAAGCAACATTTTGTCGATCGTGGTGTCGATTCCCCACCCCCAAGATGCTACCATAATCTCGTGCATCATTGAAAAACTTACCAAAGTACTCTTCCCATCTCTCTCTAATCTTCACCTCCGACAAAAGGTTCTTCCCGTCTTCATTCTTTATATACTTAACGGTATCAATATCTCTACTCTTCTGGGCCCGGGCTTTTACGAGCTTATACATATCTTGTGTCCCCTCCTTAGTGTCCAATCTCCTATACATATCCTCGCAGGCCTTACTTTTAGCTTCTGCCCCTGCCCTTTTTGCCTCTGCCCTTTCCTACTGGTAATCCTCCTTTCGTTGCACCCTCTCCTTCCCCCCATTGGTTGCCATAAGTTGTTTAAATTTATCTTGTTTAGCTTTAATTTTTATCTGCACCTCCTCACTCCACCACCACGCTTCCCTACCTTTTCTCCTCTGCCGGATGCAACCCCTAAGACCCCCTTTGTTGTTCCCCTAATGACCGTGGCCATAGCTGACCACAAATGATCCGCACCTTCCACTAGCTTAATCAAAGTAATATTTCTCTATCGCCTTGTCTCTTCTCCCCTACTCTTCCTCTCAACCTGACATCCATCACTAAGAAATGATGTTGTGACGTCAACGCTTCTCAAGGCAATACCTTACAGTCTGTACAACGCCTTTCCTCTTCTTGCTGCAAAAGGAATAAGTCAATTTGTGTACTATGCCCACTTTGAAAAGTGATCAAGTGTTCATCTCTTTTCTTAAAAAAATGTATTAACCACCATCAAATTATGTGCCGCTGCAAAGTTGAGAAGCTCTCTACCGCTGTCATTTCTCAAACCAAACCCGAAACTCCCATGTACGCCTTGATACACATCCACCTCTACCCCAACATGGCCATTAAAATCCCCACCATTTCTTATCTTTAGTTCTTCTTGCCAAATACATATGTCCGATGTAGTTGATTTCAGGGCTTGTGTGGAGCACCATTGTTTGATCTAACCATCTATAAATTTACATCCACAGATTATATGACCAGTCGCATGCAACAAAGAGATGATCTCTAGTTTCATTTTGCTAGGAACACAATCTGCAAGTGGGTAATTGGGCATTTTGTAGGTATACGTTTCTTCTCTGTAAGTTCATCATAGTAGGAATTCCATCTTGTAATAGTCGCCCAATTAAAAGCTACAACCTTCAAAGGTGTGTAACCATCCCATATAGAGAGTAAGGTGTAGTTTGCTTAGATAACCAGCCCCTTTGCCCTGTGAATTAGTTCATATGTATTTTTGACTGAGTATACTCCTCCCTCATTGTTCCACAACCAATGGTCTTCAATTTCATCTGGTATATGTTTTGAATTTTCTTGTTCCAGATTTGCAAGTAGTATTGATTCATAGATAAAGAGTGATCTTCTCCATACCCATCTCCAGCTATGTCTTCCGCATTGTTGGACAATTTTGTCAGCCAAAAAATCATATTATTGACTTCTTTTAAATCATCGAGGTTTTTGAATAATTTAAATCATATTTTGTAAAGGTTTGCTATTGAGTTTTTATGATTAATTTGACATATATGTGTGAATAATGGTATGTATATTAATTTTGATTAGAAGAGATCTTTATGGTTTATTTAAAAATTATTATTTATTTAATGAATTATTAATTTAGCATGTTAGTTTTTAGTCCTATCATTTTATGGAGATTATTAATCAAAAAGGTATTGTTTTATTAAAGTTACACGGTCAGATTGAAAACTATGTTTTTGCTGCGGAAATCTGACACCATAGATCTAAATTCTAAACAATGCCAGTTGTTTTTAATTAATCCAATCTTCTATATTTCTCTCTCCCAGCCTTTCTTTCGTGTTCGTCATCGAAAATTTTCCACACAAAATCTCCCCCTTCTCTCTCTCTATGCAATAAACTCTTCTTTCTTCTCATTTTCATCCTTCAATTCGATCATCTCCGGGATTGAAGTGGTTGAGGAATCCTCATGGCGCATCCCGATCCCAACATCATCTCCTTATCCTTCGTCGTCGCCTCCACCGACGACGGCGACGATTCCGCCGCCCGTCTCAGCACTTACTCCACCTACGACCCTAGCCGCCTCAGCGGCGATGGCGGATCCCCGATGATGATGTCCCCCTGGAACCAGACCTCCTCCCCCTTCTCCAAATCCCCTTGGCACAATTTCAACAACACCGAAGGCGGCCGCGGCTCCTCCGCCTCTGCCGCCCCCCAGACCGGCCTGATCGACTCCCTCTTCCGCGAGGAAGGTCACATCTACTCCCTCGCCGCGAAGGATGGCATCCTGTACACCGGCTCCGACAGCAAGAACATCCGCGCGTGGAAGAATCTGAAGGAATTCGCGGCGTTCAAATCGAACAGCGGATTGGTGAAGGCGATTATCGTCTCCGACGGCGGTAAGATCTTCACCGGCCATCAGGATGGGAAAATCAGGGTTTGGAGGAGGAGCAATTTGAAGAATCCGAGCCTGCACAAGCGCGTGGGTACAATGCCGACGTTTTTTGATATCTTCAAGGCGTCGATCCGGCCGAAGAATTATGTGGAGGTGAAGAGGAAAAGGACGGCGATCTGGATCAAACATACGGACGTCATTTCTTGCCTAAGCATCAATGAAGAAACAGGGCTGCTATACTCTGCTTCATGGGACAGAACAATCAAGGTCAGAGGAAATCAAGCTATTTTAATTTAAACACATGATTCATGAATACCAAAATTGTTTGTCTTACTATAGTTGTTGTTTATTTTCCAGGTATGGAGAGTCGAGAACTCGAAATGCATCGAATCAGTCAAAGCCCACGACGACGCCGTTAACTCCGTCGTCTCCAGCGTTAACGGCCTCCTCTACACCGGCTCCGCTGACGGCACCGTTAAAGTATGGAAACGGGAGCAGAACGGCAAAACCATCAAGCACGTATTAACCCAAACTATACTCAACCAGGAATGCGCCGTCACGGCACTCGCCGTCAACGACTCCGGATCCGTCGTGTACTGCGGCTCCTCCGACGGGCTGGTAAATTTCTGGCTCCTCGAGAAGCAGCATTCCCACGGCGGCGTGCTGAAGGGCCACAAGCTGGCGGTGTTCTGCCTCGCGGCGGCGGGGAACATGGTGTTCAGTGGGTCGGCCGACAAGACGATCTGCGTGTGGCGGAGGGACGGAGCGGTGCACACGTGTCTGTCGGTGCTGTCGGGGCACACGGGGCCTGTGAAGTGTCTGGTAGCGGAGGAGGACAGGGAGGAGGAGGTGGACGGCGAACGGGGGAGGGAGAAGAAGTGGAAGGTGTACAGCGGGAGTCTGGATAAATCGGTGAAGGTGTGGAGGGTGTCGGAGATGGCAGCGGCGGACGTGGCGTTTATGCAGCAGAGGGATGGAGGTGGGGGTGATTGTACGTGGGATTCTGTCCCGTCGGCGAAATATTGATCAATTGAATGGAAATTGTAAATTTGAACTTATAAAAAAAAAGGAAATTGTAAATTTGAATCTTGTGGAAAGAAAGCAAGAAGTAGAAATTTGGTCTCGAGGTGACGAGGACAAGATGAATATTCTTGTAATTGTTTAATATGGCAATATGTTGATAATTGTTTGTGACTCAGAGAAGTTCAACTGAGTATTAGTCCGGGTCATCAAACAGTAAACGGTAATGGTAATAGATATTATCGTTACTGTATCAATTTTTACTGGTAATGGTTTTTCATTATCATTACCATACCGTTATACCAAAAAATTGTATTATTACGGTATTACGGTAATGGTAAAATACTATTACCATTACGGTAACGGTATTTTACGGTATCACGGTAAATAATACGGTAAAAATTGTGTTCGTCTAGTTGCAATTTTTGGGCCAAGAAAGCGCCGAAGTCATTGCTCAACTGGCTAGAAGAAGAACTAGTACTTGCCCCAACTTCTTCGGTAGTAGATGTACCATACAGAGAACTATATTCAGCAAAAAGATCTTCTATCGTTTGTTTAACCAATGAAAAAGCTTTTTTACTTGCATCATCGCTCAGTGTTAGGCTAAACCAATACTCAAACCAACCAAGCTTATACTTCGGTTCAAGAACTGTAGCGATAAATAAGTACCTGTTGATGATAATAACAGTATCTATGAATGCGAGAAAATTAAAAACAATAGGTAAGATTAAAGTACCTGTTGAGCCTCAACTTTGGGTCCTCTGCAGTAAATTCTCCCCAATATTTATCAAACTTGACCTGCATTCTCCTTGCCATCAATGCAAAGCTGTTATCATCGCTCAGCATAAAAGTGTCTAATTGCATCTTTATATTGGCCACCTCCGTGAAAAAGATATGGGCGGTGCATGTCTTGGAGGCGGAGAAACTCAAGGTCGCTTCATAAAATAGTTTCAAGAATTTGATGAATTTCTTGATATGATCCTAGTCATAGGATGTAGGAATCCTCACGTATGCATTTGATCCATCTCTAACCTACAACAAATACCCCACCGAGTAACCATCATCCATCTCTAACATTTCTTCAAATGCAGCCTAATGTTTTTCCATAGAAATCAGCATAATATAGGTGGAATTCCACCTTGTGTAGACATCCAACTGTAGAAAACCCTTTGAATCTAAGCCTCTAGCTTCTACACATTTCTTGAAAGCATCTTTGCGTTGAGGGGAATATTTAACATACCTCACCATTTGTCTCATTTTCTGGATGGAGTGATCTATCTCCTTCAATCCATCCTGCACGATCAAATTCAAGATGTGTGCTCATCTCATATGTAAATTCCCGTGCTCTCCGATTACTCCACCAACTCTTTCCCCAAACTTCTTCAACGGCCGATGCCTCAAATGATCTAAGCATGTGTCATTTTTTGATGCGTTATCGACAATGATGGTAAGGATTTATGCAGTCCCCATTTGAGCATTAATTTTTCCAACTCTTTCAAATGGGATTTACCTTTGTAATCGGTAATCCTCCTAAACCCAAACACTCTTTTTTGCAGCTATTACTATGTATCAATGAAATATGTTGTTATACATATGTAAGTTATATTATGCACAGATGTCCAAGTGTCTGTGGTAAAGTAAACCCTCAGACTTCTTCACATCTACACCTTCGAATCTAGGGATCAAGTCAAAGTATTCCCACACCCTGGAACGGAGTTTTATTGTTTTCGTATGTGAAAAGTCTATTTGATCTAATTCTTCTGGAATATCATCAACTGTAGATGACAATACTTTGTACTTCTCTTTGAAGACGTTTGATCTAAAATCAGAAACAAATCAGAGATAAAATCATAAACAAAATCGAAGATAAAATGAGAAACAAATCAGAGATAAATCAAGAAAAAAGGAATCCATTTGGGTGAAACTTCTATTATGTTGAAGTGGAATTTCTCGTTGCAAATTCATCCCCGTACTATAAGTTACGAGAATTCAGAGGAAAATGAAGGATTTTCAGACAATATTGCATGCATCACAGCCAATCCAAGAATCACAAACTAAGTGGCATGTCATGTTGTAGTTACCATAGGCCAGGGGCGGAGCTAGGGGGCAGGGGGCCATGGTCCCCCCTGAAATTTAAAAATAAATAAATTTACATGTATTTTTTTTTTTTTAATTTGGTCCGCCTAGATAGATAATATAATGTTTTTTTTTCCTACGTGT
>JAOWBN010142022.1:0-18844 GCA_028565015.1 Pinguicula moranensis
CATTTGTGGTCCTGTAACAAAAGAAAATACAGGTTGAGGCTCCATTAACCATGACCGCACCCAATGCCTATGCACCAAAAATCTTCTCATTGGTGGCGTGACTTGCAAATGATAATAATATCGGCCGGTTGGTTAGTGAGTGGCCTTCACCGGTGTTGGGCAATGGTCGAACAACTCGTTTTTTGGGAAGATCACGAGAATGACCATGGAATTTTAACCGAACGGCTCCCTATTCTTCATCGGATTGTTGCGGATAAGGGGGCGTTAGTGGATGATAAATGGTGGTGTATTGACTCGACTTGGCAATTGGAATGTAATTGGCACCGGCCTATTAGTATGCGCCAGGCCCGATCACTTGCCTCCTTGACGGATCAATTTGGTGGGTTCCATCCGACAGCAGGTGCAGATTTCTGGCGTTGGTCCGCCGACATCCCATGTATTTGCTCGGTGAAAAGTGGTTACATGGCTATTTGCGACGATCATGAAACATAAAACCACCAACCACTCTTAGTTGCGATATGGGGCAGCCGCACACTGTTTCGGGTGATGGCCTCCGGTTGGCGTCTTCTTCAATCCCGTATTGCCACGATTGATAATCTAATGCATCGAGATATGTCTTTTCCACAAGATGCTCAAGCGTGTATTTTTTGTAAGGAACAAATGGATAATGTTTCTCATCCATTTTGGTCATGCTCCTTTTCATATGAGATTTGGGCGAAAATATACAAATGGTTTGGACTGGTATATTTGGGACATTGTATCCCTGTGGTCAACTACCAAGCTCATCTTGGTATTGCGGTTTCTGAACAAAAAATCAATTTATGGAAATCGAAATGGCATGGAATCACATGAAATATATGGAACGCAAGGAATGATATGAGATTTAGGAATGGGACATTTGCTCCATATAAGATTATTGAACGTATCCAGGTTCAACTGTGGTATTGGCATACGGCTTTCGAAAATGCTCCTGCATGAGTTACTCTATCGGATTGAATTCGGCATCCGAGGCTATGTATTAATTCATTCATTCCGCCTTGAGTGGGATTTGTTTTTGTGCTCATAGGGAGGAACGTGTAGGGGGCTAACGCCTGCTATATTGTGTAGATCATTTTTCTAAGCAATTTATTTTTATTACCCAACAAAAAAAGGAATATTGTTGTACATCATAAAAATAACGTAATAACTGAAAAAATATTCCTATTGGACTCCACTTGTCCCATAGAGTAGTATGGCATTGAAGTCCTCACCAAGCATAAATGGCTGAGAAACGAAAGAAAAAAATTCAACTAATAATTCGTGTTGGTCTGAAACAGGAAAATGGAAAAAATTCCATGCCTGTTGCTTCTTCTCCTATTTGCATCATCAACAGGCAGCATCCATGGCAGAAACATAGAGAAAGAGGAGAAGATTATGTACGCGGTGGAGTCATCTGATCCGTCTATTAACCTACGGTATCCAACTATGGTGGAACCACAAAGGAGAAACCCTGGAAACCAGGTGCCTTCTCCCCGGTCGGACGGGGCGTCATCGCCGAACCGTAGGCCACCGCCCAGCCCTGCTAGGGAGTCGCCAAATCCAGTTATAATTGCGATTCCGGCTCCGGCTCCAACGCCTTCTGGCGCATAGAGGATCATGATCCGCCGCTGCGTATATTTTGCAGTAGTTTTGTATCTGCCTTTCGTATTGGCGAAAGGTTCAAACTCCGGTATCCAATAGTAATCGATATTTACAATTAAGCATGCTTATTAGTAGGGGTGATTAATCTATAATCAATATCGATAATGATCATTATCGATACCATACCGAAAATATTCGATGATGGGGTTTCTGATACTGAAATAAAAATTAGAAAATGGGCCGGGCCAAATGGGTCCTTGAGGACCCGTGCTTGGTTGGGCCCCAGTCCATATTTTTCCTGTGTCATGTTAGCCTGCCCCGTTTATAAAATGGGTGTAGAAAAAAATGGACGGGCTGGGTTCTAGCCAAGCAGGGTTAACCCGGTCAGTCCATTTATTGACCTCTAGCATCAAGTTTTAACAATATCGGTAAAATACGATACGATACCATACCTTGTCGATCAATTTCCTTAAATCCTTTGCAATTTGACTTATGCACATGTATTTAACAAAAATGAATATTCATAATTTGCTTTGCATAAGTTTGGAAAAGTGGGTCAACATTATTCCTAGGGGTGTGGAACTCATAAATCGGAAATTTTCATCGTTTCCGAGTTCCATTTTCAAAGTCTTATTCGGTATAATGGAACAGAAATGGAACAGAAATTTCATTCCGAACTGAGTTCGGAACGGAAATGGAAGTAGGTGATCGAAAATAAAAATTTCTGATTTTCATACTTAATTTGAATTTAATCAGAAATGAAAATGGAACATTTTTTATTGCAAAAACTGTAGACTATAATTAGAACGGATCTAATCAACTGAATCTAATAATAATAAAATTGAATAAGTACGAACGAATCTGAATACGACCGAACCGTATTCGATACTTACATAATGCGGAAGCGTCTCTGGATCGTAGTCTCCGGGATTGAATTGATCACGTTGAAGGGTCTATAAAAGTCCCTGAGATATCCACGAACTAAATCTCTTCCCCGAGAGTGATTGGGAACAATCAGAAAGAAATCTTATATTTTCTGGTTCTCAACGTATGAGTTGTGAGCGGTATATTAATCTCTGTAGACACATAGTCTATTTATAGAGATATACTTGGGTAGTTAGACGGGCTTGTGATTAAGTGGACTTAAGGTTTAATTTAATTAAACATATCAATTAATTTAATCCAACACGTAGCATAAGCTAACAATATGGAGTCAAGCAGCAAAAAGTTAACTATGCTATTTTCTGAACACGATAATGCAAGTGGTAACAATTCAGTTCATTCATCAAAGACAACAAAACAATAACTAGGGAAAGCCCGCAAGCTTGAATTTTAGCTGTCCTACTCTGTCAAGATTGAATCTTTACGAAGATCTTCCGACAAATGTAAATTGGAGCAAATGAAAAACACATGACGCCACAATCAAAATTTCCCCTAGATCAGAAACACAAACAGGAAACTTTCCAAAATTGTGGAGAAACCGAAACCCTCATTGTTGATCCTATGGATCTACCAGCAGCTCAAGGAGATAAAAATCAGACCGCAGCCCATGATGATCAAGATGCAGCCCAGCAAGAATAAACATCAGGCAGCCCAAGGGAAACATAAACTCTGCGCAGGAAAACTTAGCAATGAAGAACTATGCCATACAGGAGTCTTCTAGACTACAAACAGCACAAGACTAATCTGGAACACTAATCTACACCACAGAAATTAGGAAAAGTTAGTTCAAGACTTATTTGTATGTCTGCCTTTGTATTATAAAATGCCCCTGAGACAATGAAAACAGACGACAAGTTGCAATGTAAATACAGCACAAATATGTTTTCTTTCAAATTTCTCAGAAACCTCCATACCTTCACTGTCTTCATGGTTTCAGAGCCTGCAAAAAAAAGGGGGGGTTTCACCGCCTCCATAGGGATCCTAACCTGACTTCCCTGCCTGTCTGATTAATTCCTCCCTCAGTTCTGTTCACCACCATCCCTGTCAACACAAAGAACAAACCACCATCAGTGAAGGTAACAACCTAATATCCTTGAGTGCCAAGAAACAACCAACAATGTCATGCTCCAGTGTCAACCTCCATACCTTCACTGTCCTCACTCATCGTCCCCGGAAGTTTGAACTCGATAAACAAATCCAAGTTGAAAAATAAATCCTATTCTCTATAAAGTGAAGAATCTTAATCCATTGCAGAGCAGAGGAATAATTACCAGACAATAGTTGGGTTGCCTTTCAACGCAGTGACAGACTTGGAAAGATTTCTCATATCCCATATTCGGCAGGTTTTATCCTGATTTCCTGTAGTGAAAGTTATTCCGCTAGGGTGCCAAGCTGATGCGAATGAGTAGTCCAAGTGACCACTCAAAGATCTTATCAACTTTCCATCCGTGAATATGCCAGACAGTTTCTTTCTCTCTGCGAGCGCCTTTCTGCTGTGGGACGACCAGTGTCAGATCTTGATCAAAGTCATTGGTTTTTAAGAGGGTTGGGTCCTGATTTTGCCTCCTTTGCAGCATCACAACTTTCCCATGATCCCATACCAAATGTTCGTGACCTTATTCCCAGATCAGAAAATTTTTCCGCATTCTTTCGTCGAACCATTACTTCCCCTGTCTTTGGAGTTTGGAGAGGGGTAATCCCTAGATCCCGAAGAAGATGCCGAAGCCAAAGAACTTCTGCAGCAGTATGGGCGAGAGCACGATATTCAGCTTCACAGCTAGAGCGAGAGATAGTTGGTTGTTTTTTTTGCACTCCAGGAGACTAAATTATTTCCAAGAAATATGGCATACCCAGAAGTGGAGCGACGTGTATCAGGACATCCTGCCCAATCGGCATCAGAGTAAGCAAAGATAGAACTCATATCTGGTGAAGAAGTAAAACGAAGACCCATGGATAGAGTGCCTTTAACATAGCGAAGAATCCTTTTAACAGCATGAAGATGATGATCCGTTGGAGCATGCATATGTTGACTGACAGAGTTTACGGCATATGTCAAATCTGGTCGGGTAATTGTAAGGTATTGAAGGGCACCGACAAGAGAGCGATACAGAGTTGGATCAACAAGAGGTTCCCCATCAGATGACAGATATTGCGAGACAATCATTGGCGTGTTGACAGGTCGAGAATCCAATAACTGAGCACGAGTAAGAAGATCCCGAGCGTACTTAAGCTGACTGAGAAAAATTCCATCGGTAGTATAAGTTACTTCAATTCCAAGAAGGTAAGTGAGAGACCCAAGATCTTTGAGAGCAAACTCTTTATGGAGGCGACTGACGAACTTGTCGAGAAGTGATGTGTTGGTGCCGGTGACAATTATATCATCAACATAGAGAAGAAGATAGATAACTTCCGAGTTTTGAATATAAACAAATAAAGAAGTATCAGCAAGACTGCAAGTGAAGCCAAGAGTGCCAAGAAATGTACTAAAGCGCTCAAACCAAGCACGAGGTGCTTGTTTGAGACCATATAGAGCTTTCCGAAGAGAGCAAACATGATCTGGATAGAGAGGATTGACATATCCGGGAGGTTGCTCCATGTATACAGCCTCTGCGAGGTGACCATTGAGAAATGCATTTTTAACATCCAGTTGGCGAAGCGACCATCCTTGAGAAACAGCAAGAGATATGACAGTGCGAACAGTAGTGGCTTTGACAACTGGACTGAATGTGTCAAAATAATCAAGTCCTGGTATTTGGGTGAATCCTTGAGCGACAAGACGTGCCTTGAGTCTTTCTACGGAACCATCAGGAAGATATTTAGTGCGAAATACCCATTTTGATCCAACGACGTTAGCATTTGGAGGACGAGGAACAAGATCCCATGTATGATTTTTATGTAGAGCAGCGATCTCTTCATCCATAGCAATAATCCAAGTAGGATTTTTGGCAGCCAAGCGAATTCCTCGAGGTTCAGTTGAAGCCAAAAGTGCAGTGAGTAATCCAGAAGAGGCAATATCACAATGATCTGCAATAAGACGAGGTCGAAATATGCCAGCCTTTGCACGGATGATCATAGGGTGAGGGATAAGGGTTATTGTGGAAACATGGGGTGAAGGCAATTCAAATGACGGAGTTGCAAATACAGGCGAGGTATGAATAATTTCAGGAGGCGAAGAAGTATGGGAATCTTGTGGTGGTGTAGTAGTTGGCAACAGACATAGGGTGCAAGGAAGAGAGGGAGGGGACAATGTCAATGAAGAAGGTGGCAAAGGATAAGATCAGGAGTCACTGGATTGAAGAGTTTCATGTGGTTAAAAAAAATAGAGATATCTAGAGTTGATAAGGATGGAATAGAAGTAGAATTTTTGAACGGAAAACAAGATTCATCAAAACGAGCATGTCGAGTGATGTAGAGACGATGGGTGGAAGGATCAAGATAGCGAAATCCTTCGTGAGAGACACTATATCCAAGGAAAACACACAGTAAGTTTCTAGGTGAGAATTTAGTGGAGCTATAGTCGCGAAGACAGGGGAAGACCCGACAGTCAAAGGGATGAAAATGATCATATTTGGAGGAGGAACCATAAAGCAATTCATATGGATATATATCTGACAGAAGAGGTGATGGCAGTCCGAACGCATCAACCCAATAATGCATAGGAGTGTTAGAGTGAAAAAGAAGTGTGAGTCTCATTTCAGTGATATGGCGATGCTTTCTTTCAGCTCTGCCATTTTTGTGCTGGTGTGTAGGGACATGAAAGCATGTGGCGAATTCCATGTTGTTGAAGAAGAAATTTTTTAAAACGATGATTGGTAAATTCAATCCCATTATCACTCTGAATTTTTTTATAGTTGTAGAGTATTGTTTTTCAGCAAATGTATGAAAATGCATAAATGTATCACAGAAATCATATTTGTGTGTTAAGTGATAGAGCCAAGTAAAACGTGAATAATCATCGACGAATAAAACATAATAACGATAACCATGCAATGAAGCGACGAGAGCAGGGTCGCAAAGATCACAGTGAACTAAATCAAGTGGCCGCGAAGCTCTTTTTTCATTAGGTACAAATGGTAGACGATGACTTTTGACCATTTCGCAAGAAACACACACATAAGGAGAGTGGGGAGTTGTACTAAGCAAAATACGTCATTGACGAACTAATAAAGTTATGATATTAGATGAAACATGGCCTAACCTAGCATGCCACAAATCAAATGAACTATGAAGTTGACAGCTCGAAAGAGAAGCAACAAAAGTGGGCAGACTACGCTTAAGCATGTATAGGCCACCGTCACGTCGGCCGGTTGCCACCACCTGCCCTGTGTGTTGACTCTGAACCACAAAGCAATTATCAATAAATGTTATGGCAAGAAATAAATCAGAGGTGAGTTTACTAATGGATAAAAGATTCTTA
Organism: Pinguicula moranensis; assembly: GCA_028565015.1. Taxonomy (NCBI): domain Eukaryota; kingdom Viridiplantae; phylum Streptophyta; class Magnoliopsida; order Lamiales; family Lentibulariaceae; genus Pinguicula; species Pinguicula moranensis. The sequence goes on from JAOWBN010142022.1 coordinate 6,980, forward strand.
GTGAGTAAGAAGACCACTAAAACATCAAGAAGCGGCAAAGTAGTTGAAACAGATCCGATATGAATAATGGGTAGGGGAACACCATTACCTACGATGATGCAAGCATTACCTGAATAGGGTATTGAATGATCAAGGGTAGCAGGAGAGGTGGTCATGTGAGTCTAAGCACCCGAATCCATATACCAATCCAACATAGACGGTCCAGAAGAATTAGCATGAGAGATCATGGGGGCCAGAGTGGGTCCAAGTAGTCCAGACTGGCCAAAAATATTCGGAGGAGGTCCAGGAAAGCTGTCAACCGGAGGAGGTCCATCAATATGAGATCCAACAAACCAAGGAGAAGGCCCATTTGATGGAGGCCCAATAGAGGTATGTGCTGAGTGGTGGGCATGTAAAGTGGATGAACTGGAATATTCACCAAATTTGGGCTGCAGATTATTGGGGCCATAATGAAAGCTGTGCGGGCCTTGAGAAAAATGTTGTCCACTGAAGCCCATGTGAGATGGAGGCCCACTGAACGGAGGAAACTATCCAGAAAAGTTGGGTGAGGATTGGGCTGCGGGAAAGTAAGACCAAGGCTGTGGAGAATGGCTAAGATGTGGAGTCAGACCGTAGCTTGGTGCAGTAGGAAATTGGGAAGACAGTTCGAGATAGGGCGATGGGATAACAGATCCATGCCAAAATCCAGTAGAGAGAATCGACAAAGGAGCTGTAGTAGCAAGATTGATATGCGAATGATGATCTTGAAATTTTAGCGAGGAGTATCGTGAGGGGAAGTGATCGGCAAAGTGGCCATAAGCTCCATAAATTTGACATCGGGGTTGCCTCGTCCATGGCCCCGGCCCCAAAACTGAGACTGATCGTTTTTGTGATTGGGATTGAAGGATGGTGGATTTGCTAGTGAGTAAGAGGGTATTTGGGTTGAGGGACAGGGGAATTGAGTGGGAGTTTCAGATGAAGGAGACTGATATGGTTGGTTTGTAATCTGCGAAGGAGAATGGGTTGAGGAAATCGGGGTGGGAACTGGTGCAGGGGTGGAAGTTCCATGAGAAGTAGCGAAGGCCGGGCCAGGGAAGGTTCGGCGAAAGAAAGTCATGAACATTTGGTATGGGATCATGGGAAAGTTGTGATGCTGCAAAGGAGGCAAAATCAAGTCCCAACCCTCTTGAAAAACAGTGACTTTGATCAAGATCGGACACTAGCCATCCCAGAGTAGAAAGACGCTCGCAAAGAGAAAGAAACCATCTGGCACATTCACGGATGGGAAGTTGGCCTCTTTGCAGATTCTGCAATTCATCCCGGAGGGTAAGCTCATGTGAGGGTCCAGAGTGATGATATTCCCGCTCAAACGTTTCCCAGACATCACAAGCCGTTTTTGCCAATAATCACATTGTGAGCTTCATCAGTTAGTGAAGAAATAAGCAAGGAGAACAGACGTCTGTCAACAGATTTCCAGCTGAGAGAGGCAGGATTTTGCTTGGAGATGTTAGTAGGATCTTGTTCCGGGGGTATTTCAATTATGCCGTTCAAATACTCAAAGAGTTGATGATTTTGTAGCAGCACTTGGACCTGATGACGCTAGTAGAGATAGTTTGCTGCACAAAGCTTGACTGTGAAAAGATGTGAGAACTCGGCATAGGCTAGAGAAATTGATGAGGCAGCATCAAGTTTGGGGGGAGCCATTGAGAAATTTAGAGGTTTCGGTAAGTTAAATAGTAAAAAAAGATGGGAAGTAAAGAAAACTTGTTGTGATGGTGCAGAAGGTGTAGAGAAGAGAGACTACAAAAGTAGAGACATAAGAAGATGTAGTGGTGTTTAGAAAGAATGGAAGCATCACCAGGATCATCCACAAGCTGAAGAATCGTAGTGCAGGCTCTGATACCATGAGGATTTTTAGGCGGTTGGTGTGTGTGTTTGCTTACAAATTTTATGATGTTAAGGAGGTATGAAGAAAGGATTTTTATTGAAGTGTTCATCCATCTCATTCATCCACATTTACATTCAAAAGTTGGTTATATAATACACGTAGATTGTTCTAGACTAAACTAGAGAATGCTACTCTGATTTATTATTGTTGAAATGTTTCAGAAGCTGCAGCCCTACGAATTAATGCAGGTGTCGACATTTCAGATGTTGTGGCGTGAATTATGCCCGAAGTTTTGGACTGATCAAGCTGGTTTGTTGAAGTTATGATTTTTGACTCTGACAATTCCTGTTCTGCAGCTGACTTTCGAGTGGGTGAAATGCTTCTATTGGGGGCCACAGGTTCAAATGAAACATCTGGAGTTGAGAGAGAGATACTATGTCCAACAAAAAAGGTAAGAGCAAACCTGGCCCAAAATTTTAGGGGGCCCAAAAAATATTTTTTGGTGGGGATTGGTTTGGCCCCCAGGGGCAGGGCGGACCAAGTCCCCCTCTGTCCGCACTTGGGAAAAGGTATAAATTCCTAAACACGAGATTCTTACCAAATGTACACGGTATCAGAGCAGCTCAAGGTTCTTCGTACTTGTCTCTGCTAAGCGTCGTTGTTCGACCTTTGTTTTTCCAACCAAACTCTCGAAAAAAAATGACGTTGCTATTTTCTTCCAAGAAAATCACCACCGAAAATACCAATGAACTCGCGGCTGATATTACCTCATGCATGTTCGACCTACTAACAAAGACATATGTGCGAACCGATTCTACTTCATCTCATGTGAACGTGTAGTTAGATGATCTAACTACGCGTTGTGGTCTCAACTTCTTGAGTTGTATATTGTCGGGAAAGACAAACTCGGTTGTATTACTCTTGAGACTGCTGAACCTGCTACCAATGATCCAAGATACCACAAATGGTGTACAAAGAATGCAGTCGCGAGGAGTTGGGTGATCAAGTGAATCCTTCCAACGTATGGGACTGATTTTCATGCGTTATCCAACAAAAAAATCTTTGTAAGATGCTTTTGACAAAATATTTTTTGATGGCACTGATTTGTCACTTCTATATGAGCTATGTCGAAAGGTGACTCGGATTCGCCAGAATGGAGGATCCTTGGACAAGTACTACATGACTCTTGAAGGGATCTGGTACGAACTCGATTTTTGTTGCCCCAATCGCATGAAGTGTGAAGAAGATATAAGAGAGTATAATCTTCTTGTGCGGAAGATGTTGTCTATACATTCCTTGACGGGGTGGACGACTCTTTGGATCGTATTCAATCTGATGTGTTGAAGACCATACCATTGTCATCTCTTGAACCATACTCACAGGTTCGTTGGGAATCAATCCGACAGGTTGTCATGGACAGTGAAGAAAATAATAATCAAACATGTACTTTATTAAGAATAACCCATTGGGATATATATAGTACTACGAACCAAATCCTAACTAAATCTAGAATTATAAATCCTATAAAACTTTAATCAACTCTAACTCTATTAGATAAACAACCAACCCTATTAGATAACTACTAAATAACTCAAATAATACCGACACTCCCTCTCAAGATGATTTCACTAAACTCATCTTGACACACAAGTGAACAGTCGTTGGTCTCCAAGCAGTCAATGGTGGCTCATCTAATTCCTTCCTCCACTCGGGCCCATCCAGTATCCTTCTGATCTGGTCCCAGTGTCCGCACATTGGGCCACACATTATCTCCTTCAGATCTGGCATATCCAGCTTCTCTTTCAATTCTCTAGCCAACGCATGGCTAATCACATCCCTAGCCGATATATGGCTCTTCCACGCTCTCGCTGACACATGGCTAATCACCACTATCGTGAACACTCTCGACTCCTCCTAAGATGGAGTCTCACTCTCATCACTCCTCAGTCGCATTGGCACTCACAACTCGATACTAGACACTCCTCTTACCGGCTCCTCCAACTCAGGTATAGATCTCCATCTTGCTATATGATCTTGCTCAGGCATAAGTCTCCATCTTGCTGCCACCTCCAGGTCAGTCACATACCTCCATCTTGTTGTTCCCTGGCTAAGTACTAGACATCCTCTCACTTTTCCCACGGTGAAAGATGCCAACTCTGACCAGCAGCAGTCAAATGCTGGACGAGTACAACAACTTCACCCCATAATCACGCAGCAGTAGCTCAACACTATGCGATCAAAAACACCTCCAAAACTCGAATCCAATAATAACTTTGAAACATCACAGCAGCAGTCCAACATTGTACAGTCATTAACACCTCCAAGATGGCATGACAACAGTTCAACATCGTCCAATTGATAACACCTCAAAGACATGACTGCACGGCAACAGTACAACACTGTGCAATCGATAATGACTTTAACCATCAAAACCAAAACCAGAAGCAACACTTTCACCTCAATCCTCAAATAACGCCTAATTGGATCTCAAAGTTTAGGTGATCAACATTGGTCAACACCACAAGCAGCAATCACCAATCCACAAAAAATATCCTTCTTTTTCACCAAAACGAAAATATCCATCAAAGGACTCCCAATTAACCAAAACTTATTTGACAGTTGTGATGGGGTGACCAAACAGAAGATTTTTTTTTTCCGATAACGGTGACAGCGGCACGTGGCAGCGCGTGGGAGTAAGTGCGTATAGCATAGGGTAGATCTCGGCGAGACAATCCCGGTCATGGTGGCCCCAGGGGCTGGAGATGGCGGACGCATCAAAAATCTGCCAAAAATTGCCATTGGCGGCGAACTCCGGCGATGGCGCGTGCGGCGGCGAGAGGTGGTGGGTCTTTGTTGTCCGGTCATCACGGATGCCGGGGAGGCCTATGGGGTGGTTCACACATCAAAATACTGTGCGACGGCGGCCGTGGGTAGCATAAAAACTCTTCATATATTCTCGTTGTCTCATAAACTATCATCCATTGGACAAGTGAGATCTAGTTCAACGATTATCCTGATTGGTGGGACAACTATCAGAAAAATCGTCGGGTTGCCCATGATAAATATGTCTTGATAGCCACCCGAACTGGACGTGCTTCATTTGCTGATGGGGGAAATGGATCTGATCGGTTGTTTACACTGGCCACTAAAGCTTCTGATGGAGGTAACATTTATGTCCCTTCGTTGCCATAGTCAAAACCATGGATTTAAGACTCTGGTGCAACTGATCATATGACTTTTGAGGCTTCGGATTTTGTACGTATATCAATCCCTCGACAAGATCGTATAGCTAATGCCAATGGTGGCTATAATGGGTACAAGGAGTTTTTATGCATCTTCATATATTCTCGTTGTCTCATAAACTATCATCCATTGGACAAGTGAGATCTAGTCTTCAATGTGTTGTTATAATTTATCCTAGGTTCTTTCTGTTGTCCAAGAGAGTGTTTCCCCTTTCCCCAATTCTTCTGCAGCACAAGGAGACATACAAAACACCCGAGATTCAGCCTCCTCACATGCATCAAACACTCCCCCAAAGCACACTTGCACCAGTATAGAAATTATGCTTTAGTACGTGTTAAAAAACATTTAGGCTAAAGATAGATATGGTCGTTGGCCTTGTGTTTGTATTTCAAGTGTAATGGTGATCAATCACTCAAGCAATTTCATCAATGGAAGACATGTTTAATCTTCAACCTCCAAAACTACTTACCATCAAAACTCCAAACTTTGACAGAGTCATCCCAATGGCTTCAAATGCTCCTATTTGATCTTCTCCTCTTCACTATTCTCTGTGAGCCTTATTGTTCTATAACCAAGGACGGAGTCAGGAGAACAGGGGGCTATGGTCTACCGAACATTTAAAATAAATAAATACATGTAATTTTTTTTATAGTTTGGTACCCCAAAATTGTTACAATACACGATTGTATAATTTATTGTTTATTGTTTATATGTTGTGGAGGGTAGATTAGTCTTTTGTAGATATAAAAATTGTCATTAGGGTTCTTGTACTTAAGGAACGACCGTGAGCCAATAATAACAAAAAAAAAATCTTTCACAGAAATCTTGGATTTCTTTATGGTATCAGAGCTATAGGTTCTTTCTTGGTTAACACTTGATCCTACATTCGGTTCTTGTTATCTGTAAGTTTGTTTTCTCTCAAATGAATTCATGGCCAGCGGAAACAAATCCGACGAGACCAGAACCGTTGCGTTATCAGGAGCTCCGGCGAGCGTGTATGGGTTGTTGCCCAGCGATCAGCCAGGAAATGTGATTACGCCAGTGGTATTTCGGGGGAATAATTATGAAGAGTGGGCTCTTGCTGTTCGGGTCGCTCTTCGTGGATTGCGAAAGTGGAAATACGTCGAGGGCAAAGTTGCTCGTCCGACGAATGAAGACGATTTGGATGAGTGGATGACTCTTCAATCGTTGCTAGAATCATGGATTCTGAATACTGTTGATGTTAAACTGCGGAAAACAATCGCTTACCGTGAGAATGTGGCCGTGTTGTGGTCTTATATGCGCGAACGTTTTTCGGTGGGTAGTGGAGCTCGTTTATTTGAGCTCAAAATGGATCTTCACGAGTGCAAACAGATGGGCGCCGATCTTGTTCAATATTTTGGACGTCTGACGGCTTTGTGGGATGAAATCGCCACTCATGAACCCTTGTTGGTATGTACCACTGAAGGCTGTAACTGCAAAGTGACAGAGACAGCACAGAAGAGAGAGGATGCGAATAAATTGCATCAATTTCTTATGGGTCTTGATGCCCATTATAATATGCTTCGCTCTCAGATTCTTAACTTGGAGCCTACGCCCACACTGATGCGTGCCTATTCGATGATAATGCAAGAAGAAACTTTGCAGGGGATCGCAAGGACACGTGAGGGACGTACTGATGCTGTGGCTTTTGCTACTCAAACCAAACGTTCAGGTGAACGTAATGAAGCTGATGAAAGGTGGTGCGAACATTGCCAGAAGAAGGGACATCTAATTAAATCTTGTTTCGAATTACATGGATATCCTGATAATTGGGGGAATGGTCGCGGTGGTGGAAGACGCGGTCGCCGTGGTGGCGCTGCTGCTGGCCGTGGCGCTGCTGGCGGACGGGCAGCAGCTGACGGCGTACCAGCAGCTGCTGGTCGTGGGGGACGTCCTCAGCAGCAAGCAAATGCTGCTGCTGGCCAAGCAGCAGTTTCGTCCGGGACGCACAGCCCCTTTCCGGAGCTTACACCTGAGCAGTGGACAGCAGTATTTGAAGCAGCAAATGCGCATCGACCAGGTGTTTTCGGTGACAAATTGAGTGGTAAGTCGCAGTCATGGCTCCTTGATACGGGAGCGTCTCAACATATGACAGGAACACGACAGCAAATGCAGTCAGTCACGTCTACATCTCCGGTTATTGTCAGTATGCCTAATGGAGAGTGCACGGTGGCTGATAAGAAAGGAACTGTTTCACTGGGGCACAACATTCATGTGGATGACGTGCTCCTAGTCCCGTCTATGAAATGCTCACTCGTATCTGTTTCTCAACTTACAAAACAATTAAATTGTATGGCCTCGTTCACTCATGATTTTTGTGTTATTCAGGACCTGCCTATGAGGACGGTGATTGGAGCGGGGACGCAGCATGATGGGGTTTATTTTTTGAAATGATTGAAGAAGGCTCAAGCTTCAGCTGTCGTAAAATCTGATCTGTGGCATCAAAGGTTGGGTCATCCATCTAGTCGTGTTTTGAAGTTTATTCCTGGAATTTCTAATTCAGTTGAGACACATGCTTGTGATGTTTGTTATCAAGCAAAACATACTCGGGATTCTTTTTCTGATAGCTCTAATCGAGCGAGCACTTGTTTTGAATTAATTCATTGCGATGTATGGGGCCCTTATCGTGTTAAGTCCACCGTTGGGGCGCACAATTTCTTGACTATTATCGATGATTTTTCACGAGCAGTTTGGATATATTTAATGCGTGCAAAATCTGAAGTCAATAGCCTATTTCGAAATTTTTGTTCCATGGTTCTTCGTCAATTTGGTAAGCATGTTAAAATAATGCAAAGTGAAAATGGAAGCGAGTTTGTTTGCCTTCATGATTATTTTGCCACTGAAGGTATTTTGCATCGTACTTCTACTGTTAACACACCTCAACAAAATGGACGGGTTGAACGGAAGCATCGACATATCCTGAATATTGCTCGAGCTCTCCGGTTTCAATCTCATCTGCCTATTAAATATTGGGGTGAGTGCGTGTTGACAGCAGGCTACCTCATCAATTGCACTCCAAGTCCCATTTTGCAGAACAAATCTCCGTATGAGATTCTTCATGGACGACCTCCGAATTATGAAATGCTACGAGTCTTCGGGTGCCTTTGTTATGTTCGAGTTCAGTCAAGAACCCGGGACAAATTTGAGGCTCGAAGCAAAAAGTGTGTATTTCTCGGTTATCCTTATGGCAAAAAGGGATGGCGGACACTCGACATTGAGACACATGAATTTATTGTGTCCCGTGATGTCGTCTTTGTGGAAAACATTTTTCCTTTCAATGAAAGGAAATCTCTTGGATCATCCGACGACGGAATGGCGTCGTTCTCCTCGTCTTCAGCTGCTGCGCCGTTCTCCTTGAATGAATCCGGCAGCGAACAGTCTGTTGTGTCCGATCAAGCAGCTGTTGCTGCCGATGATGCTGTCTTGCGCACAGATAGCTCTGTTCTGCCCTGTCGAGCAGCGGATGCTGCCGCCGATGTTTCTGGTACAACGGCAGCTGATTCTCCGCTGGTTCAGTCTGCTGTCGATGTTGGTGCACCGGCGGAGCCAGTCGTGGCTACGGATACCTTGAGTACAGTTGAGACGGATAGTGAGGTGCTTGGTCGTGGTCGCCGCGAAAAGAAACAATTAGTTTGGCTTCGCGATTATATTCTTGATTCTGACACTTCACTAAGTAAACCCTCTCATGCCCGCGCCTCGACTTTGATGACCTCCTCAGGTACGCGTTATCCATTAGCAAATTATGTCACCTGTTCTCGTTTCTCTGCTTTGCACTCACGGTTTTTGGCAGCGATTACTGCTGGAGTTGAGCCTCGCACATATGGCGAAGCTGCTAAATTACCTGAGTGGCGCAAGGCCATGACCGACGAAATTGATGCTCTTGAAGCTAATCGTACGTGGGTTCTTACTACCTTGCCGCCTCATAAGCACGCCATCGGTTGTAAGTGGGTGTTTCGCATTAAATATAATGCTGATGGATCGATTGAACGTTATAAAGCTCGACTGGTTATTTTGGGCAACCGACAAGTTGAGGGGATTGATTTTAATGAGACTTTTGCTCCTGTGGCAAAGCTTCTCACTGTCAGAACGTTTCTTACTGTTGTTGTCTCGCGCGGATGGCATCTTCAACAGATGGATGTTCATAACGCATTCCTGCATGGAGCTCTTGAGGAGGAGATCTATATGAAGCCACCTCCAGGTTTTTCGGCTTCCCCTGGTCAAGTTTGTCTTCTACAAAAGTCGTTGTATGGGCTTAAACAGGCACCTCGGTGCTGGTTTGAAACATTTGGAGCAACCTTGGTGCGTTATGGTTTTGTTCAGTGTATTTTGGACAACTCGCTGTTCAGTATGGTTCGCGGGAATGTTTGTGTGCATATTCTGGTTTATGTCGATGACCTCATCCTGGCGAGTAACTCGGTTGCTGCTCTGGATCATCTCAAGAGTTATTTGAGTAAACACTTCAAAATGAAGGATCTCGGCAACTTGAAGTATTTTCTGGGTATCGAAGTTGCTCGTAACTCCCAAGGTCTTTCTCTTTGTCAACGGAAATATGCCACTGATATTATTGATGAATGTGGCCTTGTCGGTTCCAAACCTGCGAAGTTTCCTATGGAATCTAATCATCGCTTAGGACTTGATTCACGGCCACCTCTTCATAATCCCTCCAAGTATCGTCGTCTGGTCGGACGCCTTATTTATCTCACCATTACTCGGCCAGACATTAGCTATGCCGTGCATGTTCTGGCCCAATTCATGAATCAGCCTACTCTCGGTCACTGGGAGGCGGCACTGCGTGTTGGTCGATATCTGAAGGGACACCCTGGTCAGGGCATTCTCTTGCGTCCTTCAGATTCCCTCCATTTGACTGCCTACTGTGATTCTGATTGGGCAAGTTGTCCTTTGACACGTCGTTCTGTCACTGGATTTATTATTTTCTTGGGTGACTCTCCGGTCTCTTGGAAAACAAAGAAGCAACCCACAGTATCCCGCTCATCTGCCGAGGCTGAATATAGATCTCTAGCAGCGACGACCTGCGAGCTGAAATGGCTACGGGGCTTACTACATTCCTTAGGAGTCATTCCGTCACTTCCTATGCGTATTCATTGCGACAGTCAAGCTGCCATGCATATTGCTGCCAATCCGGTGTTTCATGAACGTACGAAACACATTGAGATTGATTGTCATTTTGTCCGGGATGAGCTGAAACGAGGTTTAATTTGCACCAAGTATGTTCACACATCTCAGCAACTTGCTGATATCTTCACTAAAGCGTTGGGTGCAGATAAATTTCATCAATTCCTCTCCAAGCTTGGCATTCTCGATCTTCATGCTCCAGCTTGAGGGGGGATGTTACAATACACTGTGTATTTTATTGTTTATTGTTTGTGTATTGTATAATTTATTGTTTATATGTTGTGGAGGGTAGATTAGTCTTTTGTAGATATGGAATTGTCATTAGGGTTCTTGTACTTAAAGATACGGCCGTGAGCCAAGAATGACAGAAAACTTTTCACAGAAATCTTAGATTTCTTCAATAACCGTATCGCGTAGTGACTACGGGCAATCAAAGAAAACCTTCCCCACTCTATTTTGAAGATTACCGCCCAGTCACACTCAAAAGTATTTTGATTGAGTAGATGATTTGATGAAGTAATATGTGAAAATCAAACTGCATTTATTGGAAGTGTATAGATTTTAAAGGGGTCCACATTTCAAATGAGATTGCAGATAGCATCAAAGGAAAAATAAATAAGGTTTTATCTTCAAAATAAACTTCAAAAAAGCTCATGACATGGGCAATTGAGAGTTCAACCACGTGGCATCAAACCTTTGCTTCACAAAAAACTGGGGAAGGTGGATTAATGAGTGCCTTTCCTCAGCATCTACATTCATCCTAGTAGACCAACTCAATAATTTTTCCCACAAGGAGGCTACGTCAAGGTTATCCCCGATCCCCATTTTTATATTGACAGTAGCTAAAGAATTATCTACTTTGATAAATATATTTTGTGCTCTAAATTTGATCAAACTAGTGGATGTGGTACAAGATAGAGTTAAGGTACCTCATCAACAATTCGCAAACGATGACTTATTGTTTGGCAAAGTTTCCGGATATTCTATGTACATTATTGGCTTTCTCATCCAATCTCCTATTGTTGAGACTGGGCTATATAATAGCCCGTTTTCTAGCCCCACCATATCACCATCACTCTGTTGATAAACTCCAAGCCTCAACTCTCCTCTCATTGAAAGATGACTCCGTTTTTCTTCTCCCGAACCTGCCATTCTGTACAGCGCCATAATGCTTTCGGATCTTTGGCAATTTATTAAAAATATTTACTAATCCTACGTAATAACTTCTCTAAATTTTTATAGAGAAGGAAGGCAAATTCACATGTGGTGGAGGGGGATGAGATGGACATTTGGTAAATCACTGCTTGTGCTCTTCGTGAGGTACTTTTGCTTATTCAAACTGTTAGGATTAATTTCCGGACCCGACCCGACATTGTCCGCTCTGGGCCGAAACCCTCACGATTTTGTTCTTAGGGTTTTTACCCCTAAAAGGCCTTATACCAAGTAATGTGATGTCCACTTAATTAAACCCAACAACTTTCTCATTTACAATCCGTGTGGGACAATTTTCAATCTTTGTTCGCTCAACATTCCTCCCCGCGAACAAAGGGTCACCGGTGCCCCTCTAAGTGGGGATCCACCCCCAACAACCGTCCATTCAG
>JAOWBN010142133.1:0-18844 GCA_028565015.1 Pinguicula moranensis
TGGTTCGGCTCCAAGACCATTGCTTGCCTCGATTTGGGGCAAGCGATCACCTTTCAGAGTTATGGCTTTCTGCTGGCATTTATTACAGTCTCGTCTTGCTACGGCAGATAATCTTGTTTATCATGGTGTGCAGTGCTCACCAGATATGCGATTATGTAGCTTCTGTCGTGGAGAGTTGGATAGTACATCACATGTCTTCTTTACGTGCAGCTTATCATATGCCTTATGGTCAGAAATATATCACTGGATGGGCTATACATATATAGGGCATGCGGATCCAGTGGAACAATTTGCCGCTCATATGGGCATGGTTATCCGGAGACGTGGACGCGAGTTATGGAAAACAATATGGCACTGTATTACATGGAATATATGGAATGCCATAAATGATGTTCGTTTTCGTGATGGTACTTTGGATGTGGCAAGAGTTGCAGAGAAGATCAAGGTTCAATCCTGGACTTGGTACACTGCTTTTGGAAGACCTCCGATGGGCGTGACGATCGCAGATTGGTTACGTCATCCAAGACTTTGTGTATCCAATTTTTTTCCACCTTGATTATTGTGTGGCATGAATGATTTAATCTTCGTTTTGAGGATAAATTATTTCCTAAATTGTGTACAGTTTGTTTTAATTAATAAATACTTACTAATCAAAAAATGATTAATAACGGTACTTTGGCCAAAACCCATTTACAATTCAAATAAAATTATTTTTTTTGGTAAACCAAATTCATTAATAAGTAATAATTACATAGTAATGTACAATGTTTCCTCATTTAAGGAAAACTATATAGAGACAGAAATAAATATATTGCCTGATCATTATCCGTAGAGCGCTTATTTTTTATAATAGTGGAAAAACATTACTATTACTATTATAATTATTTCCAACTGGACCTATCTTTCTTCCGAATCTTCTCTTTGAGCATTCAGATTTCCAAAAGTCACTCAGCCCCAAGTTTACAGACTTGGTGGGATCCGCATGTTGTAATTCGCTCATGCGACAGCTTTGTATACATCGATTGAATTGTTATGACCTAATTAACAAACTGTGAGAACAAAGTAAGAAATATTGTACGTATGGACAAATGAATCTCCAAAGAACATCAAAGTTTTCTTCTCTTATTTCTTCTCTCGTGCATTTCCATCCAACATATGTATATATTTATACATGTGGAAGGAATGGCTGACACACTCATTACATTCATTTCCTTCTCATGTCACAAGCCTCATTTTTTCAATTATGACATTATTCAACACTATTCCATTTACATTTAACATTATTCAACACTATTTGACACTATTCAATTTGACTTGCAAATTGAAAGTTCGTTTGAGCATTCATTCCATAACACTCTCCCTTAAATGTTCATCCTATCATGCCTCGTTAAAATCTTACTAGAAAAAAACCCTGTGGGAAACAAATCCTAGTAAAGGAAAAAAGAGTACATGATTTTATCATCTCCCCTTGTTGGACACATCTTTGATTTTTCTCATTCTGATCCCTTTGACCAACTTTTCAAAAGTTGCAAGTACTTTAGTGAAAAAATCTGTCAGATTGTCACTTGATCTAATTTGCTAGATATTTATATCACTTTTTTCTTGAAAGTCATGTGTAAAGAAATTTTATGGTGATATGTGTTTCGTTCAATCCCCTTTAAAGAAACCTTGTTTCGATTGAGCAATACAAGTTGCATTATGTTCATAAAGAATATATGGGATGTCCTTCTTGGTCTCCAAGCCACATATTTCATGAATATGTTGGGTTATGGTCCTTAACAAAAAAATGCATTCACGACTTGCTTCATGAATTGCAATGATTTCTGCATGGTTGGAGGAAGTAGCGACTGATGTTTGTTTAATAGAACGCCACGAAATAGTTGTACCTCCACAAGTAAATAGATAACCCGTTAGTGTGAATCTGATAAATATTTAGCATCGACATAACTAATTAATTTTGGGTTAGAAACATTGGGATAATACAAACCATATCCATTGTTCCTTGAACAATACCAAAAAACGTGTTTGATTCCATTCCAGATTTTTCTAGTGAGAGAATGACTATATTTTGCTTGTAAATTTATTGCAAATGATATATCATGTCGTGTGTTATTAGTAAGATACATTAGTGCTCCAATGACATTAAGATATGTTAGTTCAGGAAAAAGAAGTTCCTCTCCGTCTTCATGAGGGCGGAATGGATCCTTCTTCACATTAAGTGATCTCACCACCATTGGTGTACTCAATGGATGTGTTTCATTCATATGAACTCTTTTAAGCACTTTCTCCAAATAATTAGATTGATGTATAAGAATTCCATCTGTCAAATGTATTGAAGACCGAAAAATGCAACTTAAAAAATGCAACGTTACCCAGTATATTCACAACTAAGTTGGGGTCTGGGGGGTCTGATGTACGCGGTCTTACCCTTGTAATTATACAAAGAGGCCGTTTCCGTTTAGCGACCCAGGTGAGTATCGATCCCTGGACCTCACATTTGAGGAGTGTAATTATCACCACTTGAGCTACCAGGGCTTGATTGAGTGACCAGGAAATGTCCATGGTAAATATTAGCACAATTGCTTCATCAGGTAGTGAGAAATCGACCATGACTGAAGCGAAGAAGTTGGATGAGAACTCTTTCAAGGAGTGTTCTAGCAATTACAGTCCTCATTAACTCGATCAAGTAGTGACCTGCTCTCGATTCAATGACAAACGAGTCAGCGATTCATAATTGAATGATTGTTCAAGTTTCAAGAAGGTGTGCACCGATGCTTGTTTTTGTTTTCTTATTTTTCATTATAATTTCCATACGAACTTGTGAGGATCAAGAACCAAGCAAATAAAACCTGTGAATTGAGATTGAGTGGCGAGAAGATCAAGAGTTGGGATAAACAAAAGCTTTTATGTTGTGGAAAGAAAGAGATGATTTTTTTCATACGTTGCATTTAGATTAGTACACTCTGCAAATCGCGACAGCTTGCACTCCGGTGTTTGGCGACCAGCGACCGCGGCAGTCCCGTCTCAACAGAAGTAGAGGTGGTTGATTTGAACATTCTATTTTAGAGATTTGATTGATTTTCGATTTCTTTGATTTTTGATTTCTTGAATCTTGATTTTGGACCTCAATTAGCATTCACAACTTCAAAGGAAAGGAGAATCAAAAGAAACTTGGGATGAACATGCTAACAGCTAATATACTCGTTTGTAATGTTAAATAAAAGAAGCTTTTTTTATGAGAGCAATGTAAGAATAGCATCTCAGCTTTTTCCGATGTAAATGTAAAAGGCGTATGGCTTGTTTGCTGATGTAAGAGGTGAATGGCGCCTCATTTTAAAAAGACGATTTGTTTCCACTTGGTTAATTGAATCTGAAGATTGGTTAGAGTTTGCATAGCTAAAATAGAGCATATTATCATCATTATTATCTTTTCGGAAATGCATTTGTAGGTACTGGATACAATAATTGGAAAAAAGAAATAGAAGTTTGATTACCATGCAAGACAGAAATGTGATGATGTAGTGGTTCGGAAAAGAACAAAAAGATAAAAATGCATATATCGTATTTGGTTAAATGTCGTTATTTGTTGAGACAGGGGTTGGCATTCCGGGATGATGAATCTAACTCATCCAAATAATAGAGGAAACTGCATTGAACTCCTTCAATAATTGTCCTCGCCATTCACAACTTATTGCACCTAACATTCAAAAGTACATTTGTATAGCTTATGCTGTTAAAACTACAAGTGTCATTATCAAAGATATTGGTGAATCTTATTTTACTCGTGGTTTTTTTTGGTAAGCAAAATTATTTTACTCTCGTGGTTGATGGTCCCATGATGTATGGGCAAAAAACAAATGTCAGTCATTCTGAGATATGTCAACAACGAAGGAGACATAATTGAATGTGTTCTTGACATTGTCGCATTGAGCAGGTTTCTCGTAAATTTGCAACTTCACTCAAGGAAGCTTTTGAGCGATTATTTTCTCTGTCATGGGCTAAGTATATAAAGATTGCATGGTCAAAAAGCTATCATGGAACAAGCATGAGCTTAGAGGTTTGAAAATTATAATTTTACGATAGAATCTTCGAGGTTTTTATATTCACCGTTTGTTCATCAACTTAAGTTGGCTTTAGTATTTGTTGCAAGAGCCCATCTTTGAGTGGAAGCTTTCTTTGACATCATATCAAGAGTTGCGAATATTGATTGCTGGAGCATCGTGTAAGAGGCTAGAGATTTTGAAACTAGAAAAATTAAAACAACTGTGAGACGACTTGGCCATACTCATTGCGGATAATATTACTTTAGTATATTGAGTCTATTTGTCTAATTGAAATCTATACTTGTTGAGCAAAAAAATGTCCCACACGGGTTGCAAACTAAGAAATTGATGGATTTATATATAAGGACACAACATCCACTAGTATGAGGCCTTTTGGGGGTAAAACCCCGAAAGGAAAAACCGTGAGGGCTTCAGCCCAGAGCGGACAATATCATACCAATGGGATGTGGTGTCGGGTCCGGTCCAAAAGTTAAATCGTAACAGAAACCAAGGTAGATGAAAGGCAAGGTAGCAAACTTGCACTACAACTGATCAGCAAACTGTCTCGGAATCTCCTTAGCCCAAAGATTCTGCTTTTTGAGAAATTGATTGAGAGATCAAATACTAGTTCAAAAATTCTGAGGATGCTTTTCATCACAAATATATTGTTCCTCTTTCCTTTAGCAAAAAGCAATGTGTCATTTGCATACTATAGGTACGGGATGAAAATTGAACCAATCTTAACTCCTCTTAGCCTTCCCAATTCTGTAGCTTTGAGAGTAACAGGTTCAGTCCTTCATGGCCACCAAGAAGAGAAAGGAGGAGAGAGGATCTCCCTATCTAAGCGCCCTTTGCAGTTTAAACTCCCCAACATTACTTCTATTCACTAAGACTGTTACATGGGGAGATTACACATTCCTTAATCTATGCCACCCAACTCCTACAGAAGCTGAGTTTTCTTATCATATCCAGCAGAAAGTACCAGTCTACTATGTCAAAGTCCACCTTGAGTAACACCCCCGCTTTCCTGGTCCTTTTCATGGAATGCTTCCTCCCTTTAATGAATGTTTCCAAACTCCTGGAAATGATCTTTTGATTCATTATCTTCATTTTGTTAACCAGAAGCTTTGATAACACTTTATATCCACATTGCACCAGAGAAATAGGGGCGAAAATGATCTAGCTTCATAGGGTAAGAAATCTTAGGAACTAAAGTGATGAACGTAGTGTTCATACCTTTTGATAATTTGCCCCTTGTAGAACTCTTAGATAAAGGCTATAAAATCATCCTTAACTGTATTCCAATACTTTTGTATAAAGAAGAAATTATAGCCATCTGGACCAGGGATCTTAGAGGTCCAAAAGTTTCAAACTATGTTCTTAATTTCTACCTCGGAGAACTCTGTTGTCAAGAATTCATTATCAGCATCAGTTAACCTTCTGTTAGCTTGGAGTGTCAGCGTAGGGCGCTTCTAAAGTTCTGTAGCATAGTGCCTTTTAAAGTTACATTTAATCCCTGCTTTAACTCATTCCACATCATTTGTCCATACACCGTTAAGATATAGTCCTCTTATGCAATTTCTCATTTTGTTGATCTTTACCTTGGCATGAAAATATCGTGTATTACTGTCACCTTCTCTTATATGTTTTGCTTTGGATTTTGGATGTATAAGAGATTCATTATTTTTTAGGGTTTGTTGCAATTGGCTCCATATTTCAGTTCTGTTAAAACATTCAGCTGCACTCACATCACGTACCTCTGCATTCTCATCAATGGATCTCAACTGTATTCTTAATAGTTCTACTGCATTGTCTACCTTACCAAATACTTTTTTTGTTTCATGTCCTTAATTTTTGGCACAGTAGGCGAAGTTTCTTATGTAGCATATAACCTCTGTGTCTAGTTACAGTCAAAGAGTCCCATTCCCCTTCACTAAATTTGCAAAATCTTCCACCGTATCCCAACAATTTAGAGTTCTTGTCATTTTTGGCCCCCAGTTCAGCTCTTCCACTTTTAACAAGATAGGCCTATGAATTGAAATGCCACGGTCCAACCCCACTTGGTAAGATTCCGGTCACTCCTATAACCATGCCTCACACATGAGGAATCTATCATGTCTACTACAACATCTGCCTCCTCTTGATAGACAAGTATCCCAAGACTTTTGTAGTGGAAAGTCCACCATTTTTGTGATTGTAATGAATTGATCAAACTCCCTCATCTATGCAACATGATGGGTTGCATTGCTCTTTCTTTCAGCAGGAGAACAAATTGCATTGAAGTCTCCTACGACCCAGCAGTGAGTGAAGGAGTCTGATAAGATCATGCTATAAATTCGAGCCCATATCCTTCTTTTTATTCTCAAGGTGAGTATATGTTTATAATCTTCATTGGGACCAGCTTTGTCCTCCACAACCCTTCAATACCAAGTAAACCTGTTTTGGGTCAAGAATTGTTCATTTGAAAAGCACCTTTCTTCCGAATACATAAGAGCCCCCCAGATCTCTCGTTATGACACTACTCAAAATCATAATTCGGCCAAATGAGGTGACACAACTCACCGATCTATACTTCTTAGCTTTGTTTCTTGTACACAGAGAAAATCAACATGTTGAGTTCTAAGCAAGTCACGAACTTTAGCTTTTTTCATCGCCGTGCCCAGACCTCTAATATTATAGGAGATGGTGTGCATTACTGGGGATTAGATAGGTCTCCCGGGCCTAGATGAGTTTGAAAACTGTCTCTTTTCTACATCTCGTCTAAGCGTGCTATGAGCTCAACTCTTAAGGAATTGGGGAATACCCCCAAGCTTCTAGTGCAAGATCTATTATAGCTTTTGATTGAGATACTTTTTGGGCTTCATCTAGCACGGTAGATAATTTCCTACCATTACCACTTGAGCTTCCTGTATTCTACGTGAGTGCTCTCTAAGTTTGATAGCTGAGTCATAATCAGATCGAGATAGGAGTAAGTTTTCCATTTTTTGCTGAAAGAGAGCTAGGGGATAAATTGATCAGCGACATTATGCTGAAGGGGTCAAAACTTTGAAAGATAGAATCTGGATGCTCATCAATAACTGAATACCTAATCTCAATTCTGAGTTAGAATGGAGCTTTCTTCTCTCGGGTCTTTATGCTATTGAAGAAAAGAATTGATATTGAGCCTCAAGCCCATTTTAGCATGTTGCTAACTAGTAACGTAGTGAAAGGCCCAGGCTGGCCCACAGAAGAGGTTTAATTATTCACAGGCCTGCTCAAAATAGGCCCATATGATTGATTCTGGCCTAAACTAGTCTTCACTTGGCACGCCACGTCTTTAATCCATTTAGATTGTGGAGAAAATCCTTGTGGTGCCACCAAATTAGATATTGCAGAGGGTTTGAGATTTCGTTAGGAATTTTTTTAACAGGAATAGTATGTCATGGTTGAACCGTACCTTTCCCTTCCAGACCTTCTCCTCGATCACTGTTTGTTTGTTGCATATCTTTTTCAGCAAGTTCCTCATCATCTATTGCGAGTTTGTTTTGTTCTTCATTAGGACTGGTCACATTTCATCAGAATTACTTGTATTGTCCTAGTTACCTTTCTGCTTCCAAACAGGAGAAGAGTTTCGCCAACCTGGAAAGACTGAACCTTCACTTTGTTCTTCTATAACGTTAATACTGAAATTAGCCTCATTTGTTAAGATCTCCAAGGTTTTTGACAGATCAACGCATTTGAGGAAGTTAATATTTGGATATGACCATATTGGATTTTTGTCTAGTTCTGTGTCTTGTCGTCAATCATTGGCGGGAACCCAGATTCGAAGTGTTAGGATTCGTTGTGCCGGATCGTATAGCAAATAATCAATAAAATAATATATTTGCAGAATTTAAAGAGTGCCGAAAATAATGGGACAAGATATAATGCCCGTGGTTCGGAAGATGTATAATCTCCGTAATCCACGTTGAACTCCGAAATCGACAACCCTTGTAGCCTTTATTCAATTTATTGAATGTCCTCGGTGAATATTACAAAGAATAATAGAAGTAAATAAACTTGGGCAAAACAGTTGCCTCTAAATAATAAACTAGGAGTAAATCTACCAAATTGAGAGGATATAGTACCGGATCTACAAATATAGATTTGAGATCCGAGACTATGTTCCTGTTATGTAGAGATGTGGATGATGCAGTTTTTTTTGGAAAAGCAGTTCGATAGGTTTGAAACTTAAAAAAAATGAGAAATTCCAGTTGCAAAATTGAAGATTTGAAAGAAAAATCAGTGAATTGTGTGAGGTTGAAGCGTAAATAGAGAGATATCTGTAAAACACTTGAGAGAAAACGCAGTAGTGAATTGAGAGAGTTGAGAGTTGAATCCAGCGAGAATAGAGAAAAAATCAGTGAATGAATGAGTTCCGTTAAGTGTTATGATTTCTGGGATTTTCCGGTATTTATATTTCCCTGGTTTTAATCCTGACTGTTGAATAAGATAAATCGGACGACTGCTTTTTTTTTATTCAATCCTTCATGGACTTTGAATCAGTCTTAACCGTTGGATCAGTTTTTGTTAGCAACGGTTGGATTTCAACCTTATGTTTTGACGAGCGTGATTTAAGGAGGACTGTCCAATTCTGGAAGGAAACGTGCGGTCGAGATTTGTAGTATCGTTTGAAATCACGAGATTTAATAGTGACCGTTGGATTTGGTGGAGGATGAACGGCTGGATCGACCTCACTACCATCGAGACGCAGGATTAATTGCTAGCCGTTTGATTTGTGCAGAGATTCCATGGCCAAGATTCGTTGCTCTGCACGAGGCAGCGAACTTCAATGTCGTCCGTCTGATTAAACAAAGCATAGACGGTCACGATCGTCATATGCTGGATTAATGGCCAGCCGTTGGATTAAACAGATCATGGACGGCCACGATCTTTTGAACGTTTCAAGTTTCAGATTTGAGATGGACCATTGGATTTTTCTGCTTTCAACGGTTGAAATCTGCTGCAATTGCAAAGACGCGGATAATGCTTCTGACCGTTCGATGTGTGCTTCTCTTCGACGGTTCGGATTAGATTTCCAACGTGAAGGCGGATCCGTGTCATCACGTCAATAGCCGTTGGATGGAGCGATAAATTGACGGGTACGATTCAAATAGAGGAAATTTTGGGCTGTTGAGCTTATTTATACAAAGCCCTAAATAAACAACTTGGTCCGGTTATGTTAAAAGTGAGACTATTGCAAGTTGGATTCAACGGCCCAACAGATAGGCCCAACAGGCTTATTTTATACAAAAAAACCCAAATCAAAAAATAAATTAGCCATGTCATTTTGTTTGATTTATTGATAATGAGTTTGCAATTTTAATTCTCAACACGAAGCTATTGCTGGAAAAAAACTCCTGATACGAGTAGTGCATAGGGTTCCCTTTACTTGTATCCAGGCAAGTAGGGTCAGATGATCATTCACCATCCTCCAGGGACGTAGAGCGTGTAGGCATAAACGCTTAGTCGTGGCCGCATCATTTAGCAATCTTTCCTGATTGTAGGTTGATTAAGGTTAATTAAGGTTGATTAAGACCTCCCCACCTCCAGACGTACCATAGAGCCGCCCTTATAACCCGATTCATTTAATTCTGAATTAGCGTGGAAAGATCCAGAATCGGAGCTAGATACCCAACTAGCCACCTAAGAACCATTGAGAAGCTAAGGGATCCGGTTAAACAAAATAGTTGAGGGAAGTTACTTCTTGACCTTCGACTACCCCGATGAAGTAACTCTGTCCCATGACATTAGGAGGATACGTCTTGTTACTGACTGGCTTGGTCCCAATCCCAACAGTGGAAGAATCAAAATTGACTCTAGCTTCGCTTACTTTGAGCTGGAAGGAAACCATCCATAGTTCATTTAACTTATTCTTCTATTATGGCCCGACTGAGTTCTTTTTGAATCATACAAAAACAAAGTGAGACCTGGGAATGACCATTTGTTTTGGCAAGTGAACATAGTTGACACTACCATACGCCGAGAGCACTTTCATATCTCCACCTTTTGCCATGATGGTGGAAATTTATTGAACTGGAATGACTCTAATTCTTCTCGAAGTTTAGTGATGAATTCCAGCAAAGGCTTCCGGGGAAGAGTCAAGGTCTCACCACCACGGGGGCGCTGTATTTTGCGGGGACTGCCTTGAGCGAGGTTGTACCAGAGTCCACTCCTCACTCTTGGCTAACACCGATTTCTGTTTCCCATCAAGAATCCCTGGGGATGGGTCTAACTGTTGAGGATAATCTATTACAGGCAGCTGAGATGCCATCGATGGGGAAGCCATACTTTGTCAATGCGTCTAAGGGTTTCAAATCTTGTATGGATAACCAAAGACCGGAAACAACTAGTTATCGGTGGAGCTTACATCATGCTGTTGAAAGTTCTTAGAGATAAGGAGGAGAAACTACTAGCTGTCACTTTTAATAGTGAATACACTTATGCCTGAAGCTTCAGTAAGAGATGAAGATGTAAAATTACCCAACATGCTCATCAATAAATCACGCAGCTAAAGGTTAAAACTGAACATTCATTACCACTAGGGTACACTAATTAAGAAGAAATCAGTACTAGTATTTTCCTTAGCTTCATTGGCGGACACTTCTTTCTTAAATTAATATTCTTTTTTTAATTTTTTAAAAAATTATACTTTTGCACCATTCCACCAAAAAATTATTCTAGCACAGGATCATTTACATTTGGGCCCGTCGGGATTTATTTTTATATTTTTTAATTTTTTTATTATTGTTTTACTAAACGAGCAGGTAAAACTATCCTGCCAGACTCAAAATTTTATCTCAATTTGCTCATTTTCACCGGTATGGCATGGTCTGTTACCCATTTTTAGGCGGTCGGGCTAAAAACCCTACCTAAATGCCTATCATTGTATTCAAGATAGATTACACTTAACCCCCACATCGTAGGCGTATTCTATATCATTAATCGGAGGGTAGGCTACAAAGAGAAGCATTGTAATCATCCCCAAGTTACTTATATAATCTCTACAGAAGAATCAGATTTGTACACACCTGAACAAGGAAAAAACGAAAAAACAAAACAAAAAAATGTCAAGTGATCCCACAAACAGATTCCCACAGGTACGCCAATGCGACTCCAAAGGCCGTGAGAATCACACTGTCGTCGCCGACATGGACGGCACGTTGCTCATAGGCCGGAGCTCTTTCCCATACTTCGCCCTTGTCGCCTTTGACGTCGGTGGGATCCTCCGGCTGCTCCTCCTTGTACTGGCCACTCCACTCATCGGGTTTTTATACCATTTCATTTCGGAATCCGCCAGTATCCGCATCATGATATTCGTGACATTCGCCGGCGTCCGTGTCTCCGCCATCAAATCCGCCGCTAATGCGGTGCTGCCGAAGCATTACGCGGAGGACGTGCATCCGGAGACGTGGCGCGTGGTGTCGTCGTGCGGGAGGAAGTGCGTGCTGACGGCAAATCCTCGGATCATGGTGGAGCCATTCCTGAAGAACTACATGGGAGTCGACATCGTTTTGGGCACGGAGATCTCGTCGTTTAAGGGCATCGCGACGGGGCTCGTCGATAGCTCCGGCGTCAACGTTGGAGCGAACAAGGCGGTGGCGCTTGTGAAGGCTTTTGGGACTGAAACGACACCGGATATTGGCATCGGAGATAGGGAAACCGATTTCCCGTTTATGAAGATCTGCAAGGTGAGGCATCTTCTACTCAAAATTCATACACAAAATATTGCTTATATTGAGGAATTCTTGAGCCAGTGGTTAAAGGAATAATCAAATTTTAGTAAAATATTTTGTATGGATTTTCGAAACCTCAATGAGTGAATTTTTAAAGCGTTTGACTTTAAAAACGGATATTTGCAGGAGGGTTACCTTGTTCCACCGATCCCAGATGTTCGTCCGCTGAAGCCCAATGAATTGCCGAAGCCTGTCATCTTCCACGATGGACGCCTCGTGAAAAAACCTTCCCCGTTAGACGCTCTCATACTCGTTCTGTGGTTTCCCTTTGCTTTCATTTTGAGCGTGATCCGTTTCTTCATCGGCTCACTCTGTCCGATCAAATATAGTCTCCAAGCATTCAGGCTGGTAGGTGTCAAGACAACCATCAAGGGCAAATTACCAGACGCCATCAAGCAACCCACCGGCGGCAGGGGCGTTGCCGTTGTCTGCCAGCATCGGAATGTCCTCGACGCCTGTTTCGTCAGCTTCTGCATCGGCCGCATGACCACTACAATCTCATACTCCGTCGCCAGTATCAACGAGATGATGTCACCCATAGAGAGTTTGAAGCTCACTCGGGACCGGCAGAAGGACGCCCAGCTGATCAGCGACATTCTAAACGCCGGGAAATGCCTGGTAATGTGCCCGGAAGGCACGACGTGCCGGGAACCATACTTGCTTCGATTCTCGTCGCTGTTCGCCGAGCTCACAGATCAGATCGTGCCGGTGGCAATTGAGATCAAGGCGAGCATGTTCCACGGGACGTCGGCAAGGGGACAAAAGTTTATGGATCCTTTCTACCTATTCATGAATCTGGCGCCGGAGTATGTGATCACATTTTTGGACAAGTTGCCGCTGGAGAAGACGTGCAGTGGTGGATTGTCGAGTCATGAGGTGGCAAATACTGTGCAACAGATCATCGGGAAAGCTATCAACTACGAGTGCACCAATCTTACTAGGAAGGATAAGTATCGAGCATTGGCAGGGACGGATGGGATTGTGGGGCAGAAACCGACCAAAGTTGTCGGAAGTGGTTGAGTGGACTGTATTTTTCGTGAGGAATAAATATGATAGTTGCCCAATAATAGTTGAAAAAAGTATGTTGTCGTTTTTTGGTAATTAAACTTTTATTAAAAAGCCCAACGGTAATTATTCTTTGGAACCATTCCACTAAAAAAATTACTCTAGTAGTTGTAGAAAACCCAACGGGGATCATTTAAAGTCGAGTTCTCCCCCTTTCCCTGTTCTGCTATCTCAATGGAATAGATCGAACATAGAAAAGCCATGAATGAGTGGAAAAACCGTTAAGAGCACTGGGATGCCATGGCCCTTCATTTTTGAAAAAAAAAAATACTAATGTAATTTATTTTGTTTATTTTATTATTAACCATATTTTTATTGTATTTTTTGCATTATATATCTCCTTGAAAAAAATTTGAACCGATTTCCACCATGATTGAATCCTGTCCTTGCCCTTAACTATTGACTTTTCCTCATAGCATTAATGTTTCCCCGCATGGCAGGCGTAATCTAAAACATTAATCCGAGTGTAAGATAATTAGGAGGAGGGGAAAATTAGTAGCAGACACTGTGTTTAAAATTTACATAATCTCACTTTTTTAGATTCTATAAAGCTTCTTCTTCTGTAATTAACAAACTGACCAGCTGCCAAAGATCCTTTTTTCTGGTGTAGTATTGTGGATGAAAAGAAAAATGTGCTGGATTTCATGGAACAAAATAGTTACACCATTAGACAAAGGTGGAATGTGGGGACGAAGTCTCTCTGCATTCAATGTGGCTATGCTTGGTAAATGGGGTGACAAACTTCTCAATGATAAACACAATCTAGCAACTTACATCATAAGAACCAAGTATGTGGCTAATGGTCTAATCTCAATCGAAACACCCATGAACTCCATAAACATGTGACACATAATAGGAGACTAAGAGGCAGAAGGCGTGGAAGGGCATATGCCTCCACATGGTGGAACGAACTTCAGGAAATAGTTGGATCCACCTGGTTCCAGCAAAATTTGAGAATCAAGGTAGAGTGTGGTAAAGGGATCAGATTTTGGATAGACAAATGACACCAATCACCCTTATTAGAAAGATATCCCACGTTATTAAAAAATGCCATGAAGCAAGATGTGAGCATAGCTGGTTCAGGAAAATGAGAAAATGACACTTGGATATGGTTTTGGAACTGGAGAAGACATCTACATGGTAATGAACCCTCTAATCTAACTAATCTCATTTATACTTTAGAGAATACATATCCACAACAACATGAGCAAGACAAATACTTTTTTGAGGGAAACAACTTTGGCACCTACATAGTTAATGAAGCATATAAACAACTATGCCTAGAAGAACAACAAGACTTCTCAGAGGATGAGGCAAAGGCCCTTCAAAATATACGGAACAGGTTCGCACCCAAGAAAAAATGTATTCTAGATTGGAAACTAATGCAAAATGCACTGCCTACCAAGGCTAACCTGTAGGATAGGAATGTGATTCCATAAGGACAGGATATAAGTTGTACACTTTGCCACACGGGCCAATAAACTATGGAGAATCTATTCCAAACTTGCAGTGATACTAAAAAAGTATGGGAGGCAATACAGAACTGGCTGGCCAATGATGGGGTGGTTCCTTTCAGCACCACGCATGCCCCACCTTTACAGGTCTTTCTAGAAGGCAGAAACAGAGACATAAATGTTGATGTCTAGACATGATCTGGACACTTTATAGGAGCAAAAAAAATTCTCATTATTCTGGGACAGCACCGAACATGTAGAACATAACTCGTTCAATACAAAGATCCACTTGGATATGGCTTAGAGCATCATGAAAGGAGAGTTTATTTCCCTACCCCATAACAGACTTGCTGTTTTAGCTAAATACCTGCATGAACTTCAGTTGAGTGAATAATGCCCGACCATTAGGATGAATTCAGTCACCAATCACTGTGGAGGCTAAAACAAAGGCAAGACTGAGCTATGTACTAATCTTTAGATAAAAAATGGTATTGATAGGTTGATAGCCATGACTTCCTGCTAGACTCTGCTGCCTAATGCTGATATGTTGATGATAATGAACACTAGCTGAGCTGTGTACCAACCCATAGGGTGTGATAAGATGACAACAAAGAAGCAGGTGGAGTCATGCACCAGCTTAGGAGCAAGTAATGCCCAAATATTTCTGATGAGTACTGAATCCATCAAGAATTGGAAGACCAGAATTTACAAGGTTGCTGTTATTTGATAAAAGGGAAACACCACTGCACATGTATTTCTTCTTTGTTTTTCTGTAACTAGGCTATACACATATGTAACCTCACATATTATTTCAATAAATTTGGCTTACCCAAAAAAAACTTTACATAATCTCTACACAATAATCAGATGTAGGGTTTAAAAAAAATCAGATGTGTCATCATAAACAAAGAACAAAAAACTAAAAACAAAAAAAATGTCTCAAGATCCCCTTCAGTAGTACTTCAAGGCTTGGTGTTTATGAAAAAGAGCATGATCCATGGCTCCTTTTCTCTCTAAAAATTTCCCACTACTTCTCTCTAAAATTTTTTGATGTCTCCTAATTCTGAACAATGCTTGAAGTCTACAGCTCTAACTAGGAATCAAAACTCTAGACATATTGATAATGCAAAAGGGGCCCAGGGTGACAGCGAATGGACGATAGTGAGGGATCAGAAGCATGGTGGCTTTGGGCGGGGCGAGCAACTGAGCACCTTGATAATCATGCAAAGCAACTCCCAGTTTTTATTGCAAAAATAAGCTCTAACTCGATTTCTTTCCATTTTACTAATTTTCCACCATCTTGGAACAAGGATGGAATGTGGTAGGTGTTTTCAGGGTACAACTAGGTTAGTGACGTGTATAGATATTGCTGAAGATTTGCAGGATGTAAATATTGAGCTGTTTGTATTTTGATTGAATGCTTGTGTGAATTGTGCGCAACTAGGGAGGCAAACTTGTGAAAAGATGGATTTCCATTGGAATCGCTTGCAACTTCATAAACGTACAGACTATTTTTTATACACTTTTCATGATCAACATTGTGTAGTATTTTGTGAATGGTAACTTGCAGATTTGGGATGATTCTTTCCTTGATTCTTGCTGATTTCTTGATGGACTGTGTGATTTCTTTCTCTAAATATTGTTGATAATTTGGGATGATGAATAAATCATGGGACCATCCCAAATTAGCTATGTGCAAATCTTTCTTGATGAGATTATGGTCAAAAAAGCCCCGCAAGCTGAGCGTGAGATTAAATACCACGTGAAGCTTGGATCGAAAGAACTCGAAGATCTCACGAGGAAGACTCTTTGTAAATAAATCTGCAAGCTGAAGTTCATAGGGCACAAACTGAGTAGTATTGTACGGGCGCAAACTTGTTCCCGAATAAAGTGATAATCCGGTTCGACATGTTTAGATCGTTTGTGAACGATTGGATTTGTGCTTAAAAAGATAGCACTTTTGTTGTCACAGAGAAGAACAGGAGGACGAGGCAGAGAAACTCCAAGATCCTGTAATAGATGTCAAAGCCAAAGAACATCGGCAATAGTAGTAGTAAGAGCACGATATTCAGACTTACAACTAGAACGAGAGACCGTAGGTTGCTTCTTAGCACTCCAAGAAATTAGATTATCACCCAAAAATATAGCATATCCAGAAGTAGAACGGCGGGTGTCAAGACAACTGGCCCAGTCAGCATCAGAATAAGCAATAATAGAATTTGGATCTGAGGAGATAGTAAAGTTTAAGCCCATACCAAGAGTACCACGGACATAGCATAAGATGCGTTTGACAGCCTGAACGTGAAGCTCAGTGGGTACATGCATGTACTGGCTGACAGAGTTTACAGCATATGTTAAGTCAGGTCTAGTGATGGTGAGATACTGAAGAGCGTTAACAAGAGATCGATACATGGTTGGGTCCGTTAGGAGATCACCATCAAAAGATAGATATTGAGAAACAACCATAGGCGTGCTAACAGGCTTGCTGTCCAAAAGTTGGGCACGAGCAAGAATATTATTGGCATATTTGAGCTGACTAAGGAAGAGACCATTAGAAGTAGGAGTAGCTTCAATTCCAAGAAAATAAGTGAGAGATCCAAGATCTTTTAGAGCAAACTCTGCGTGCATGCTACTAATGAGGTGATCAAGGAGAGCGGTTTTGCTACCTGTGACGATAATATCATTGACTTATAGAAGATAAATAATATCTGTATCATGAGTAAATATGAAGATAGATGTATCAGCTTGACTGCGGAGAAATCCAAGAGAACAGAGAAAGGTACTGAACCGCTCAAACCAAGTTCGAGGATCTTGCTTGAGACCATAAAGAGCCTTCTTGAGATGACAGACATGGTCAAGATGTAGAGGATTGACATATTCTGGAGGCTATTCCATATAAACATCTTTGCTGAGATGACCATTTAAGAAAGCATTTTTGATATCTAATTGGCGCAGAGATCATCCACGAGATACAACAATAGAGATAACCACACAAACAGTTGTAGCTTTAACTACTGGACTGAAGGTGTCAAAGAAATCATGACCTGGAACCTGAGTAAACCCACGAGCAACAATACGAGCCTTGAGACGTTCAACTGTGCCATCTGAAAGGTACTTGGTGTGAAAGACCCATTTAGAGCCAACAATGTTGACACCAGGAGGTCGAGGAATAAGATCCCATGTATGATTCTTGTGAAGAGCAGCAGTTTTTTCATCCATAGCAGCAATCCAAGCAGGGTCCTTGGCAGCAGAGCAAAAACCACGAGGTTCAGTAGAGGCTAGGAGAGCAGAGAGAAAGGCGGTAGGAATCATATCTCTAAAGATAGAGGTCGAAATGTGCCAACTTTAGAACGTGTAACCATGGGATGGGAAGGAATAGGGGTAGGATCAAGTGTAAGGACAAATGATTCAGGAATGGAGGGATGAGATGCAGAGAGGGTGATGCAGGATCGAGCAAGGAAGGATCTATTGCAATAGTAGACTCAGGAGAGGAAGATGCGGTGTTTGGCAATGGAGAAAGGAAAGGAGAAGTCACAGGTTTAGGAAGTGGATGAGGGGAGTGGGAGGTGGACATAAGGTGCAAGGAGTGATAGCAGGTGTATGTGGAGTTGATGAAATTTGAGGTGAGTCTGGAGAAGAATGAGTTGATGGTTCAAGAAAAAAGGAAATATCAATATTGGAAAGGTTAGGAAGAGGTGTAGTACTGTGAAATGGAAAGCAGGCTTCATCAAACCGATCATGGCGAGTGATATAGATGCGTGATGTGGTGATATCAAGACATTTAAAACCTTTATGAGAAGAACTGTAACCCATGAACACACATGGTAGACCTTGAGGAGAAAATTTATTTGAAGCATAGTCCCTTAAACATGGAAAAACCCGACAACCAAAGGAGTGAAAGTGAGTATAATTGGGAATGGAACCATAGAGTAATTCAAATGGGGATTTACCTGAGAGGAGTGGTGATTGCAATCGGTTGATGATGTAGACTGTTGTACTGAACGCATGATCCCAATAGTTGAGAGGGGTGTGAGAGTGAAACAATAAGGTAAGACCCATTTCAGTAACGTGATGATGTTTTCTTTCTGCTCTTCCATTTTGGGCGGGG
This sequence comes from Pinguicula moranensis, assembly GCA_028565015.1. NCBI lineage: Eukaryota > Viridiplantae > Streptophyta > Magnoliopsida > Lamiales > Lentibulariaceae > Pinguicula > Pinguicula moranensis. Next base: position 18,425 of record JAOWBN010142133.1, read on the forward strand.
GTGTATGGACATGACATTCTATGATGAATACCATGTTTTGAAAGATGAGTTTGAAAGCGGTGAATTCAGTGCCACCATTGCTTTGATATATTTTAATGGTCTGGAAAATTGTTTTTCAACAAATGCATGATAATGGAGGAATATGTCAACAAAGTCTGATTTATGTTTAAACGGATAAAACCATGTGAAGCGCGAATAATCATCAATAAAAATGACGTAATAACGATATCCACTCTTAGCTGGAAGAGGAGAGGGCCCCCAAAGATCACAGTGAATTAAATCAAGAGGCTGAGTGGCCTTATTTGTGTTCATAACAAATGGTAAATGATGACTTTTAGCCATTTGACAAGAAGTACAAATATGAATTGGTTTCAAAGATGAAATAGAAATATGTCCTTAATTACTTAACAAAGATAACAC
>JAOWBN010142243.1:3339-18843 GCA_028565015.1 Pinguicula moranensis
CATCTGACATGCTGTGGGGATCATTTACATCTGATGGTGAATAATGATTTCGTGCGAAATCCTTGTCCAACACTCCGTGCGCTATATCAATTTTCGGCAAACCGAGATACATGAAAGGAAGTTGGCCACTTTGATAGTTTAGGCGGGCTGCATAGGAAGCCAATAGAAATTCATTCAGATTAAAAACCGAATATTTTTGTCTAGTGGAAGTTAATTTTTAATCTCGAAAGCAACTCAAATAATCTGAGTATCCCCTTCAAAGTGTTTACTTCCTCATCCAGCCTTCCCGGATAACAGGGTGTCATTTGCATATTGAAAGTGCGAAAGAGATTAACTCTTCGTCCCACAATGACACCACCTAGCACTCCTTGTAATTTTGCTTCCTCCAATATACGGTCAATGCCTTCTACAACAATAAGAAAAAGCTAAGGGGACAAGTGGTCACCTTGCTGAAGCCTTCACTGTATTATGCCACTAGATGAGTGATTTATTAGGACTACGGCGTCGATACAAAAATTTATCCATTTACAACATCTTTCTCCAAATCCCATTTTGGCCATAATCGATAGAAAATAATTGTAGTTTAGCATATTGAAAGCTTTTTCAAAGTGAACTTTCAACAGGAAACTCGAACTTTTCTCCTCCAGAAGGCCGTCAATCATATAATACGCAGCCAACACACTGTCTCAAATTTGATGCCCCATACGAAACATGTATGATACAGACTTATCAATTTACGTATCACTCCATTTAATCTTCCATCCATAATTTTAGAAAGAATCTTGTATGCGCACCTAATAAGAGAAATGGGACAACAACAACAGCAACAACAACGTACCCAGTATATTTAGACTAAGTTGGGGTCTGGGGGGTCAGATGTACGCGGCCTTAACCTTGTAATTATACAAAGAGGCCATTTCCATTGCGACCTAATATGCATTGCGTCATTTGATATATTGAGTTCCAGCAACTTCATGAAATAGAAGCACTGGAACTTAATAGAGCCATTTTGTTCTAGTCAATTAATAAGAGAAATGGGACGATAATCCTAAATCTTTGACTTTTGCAGCTAGATTGATCAACGTAGTGTTTAGTCCTCGAATCGACCTCCCATGGGGATAGAAATTAAGTAAAAAAAAGCCCTTAATTAAGGCTATAAAACCTCCCAATTTTTCTGCATGAATGTAAAGTTGAGTCTGCCCGGTCCTAGACTCTTTGAGCCATTGCAATCTTTTATTGCCCGTAGAATTTCAATATCCGAGAGAGGTCGTGTGAGAAAATCTTTATCTTCAATCGTCAAAACTCTTGGCCAATCAAGTTGTAAACTCATCATAAAGTCTCTTGTTTCTGCAAAGTTTGTCTGAAAATGATTATTGATTTCTTGCTTGACTCCTTCCAAAATATCCACCCATACTCGTTGATCTCCGACCTCCTTATTCCATACCTTTGTCGATTTTTTTGTAGTCAAGCATGAAAATAAGAAGTATTTTGGTCCCTTCTCGCAACTAACGGACAAGAAAGTTTTGGTAGATCATTGATTCTCGATGCTTGTCTAGACGACATTGTTGACCAGAAACAACTTCAGAATCCACAGAAGAAAGTGGTGGCCTCCTTTGTCCAAGATGATCAGGCTATACAGAGTAGCTAGGGTGGCCAACTCCAGCTACACATAGACGCACGACACCGCTGCACAAAGACATAATAGATTAGGAGCAGATACCATGTACTTCTCATCTATAAAACGGCAATGTACTCATATGTAAAAATCATCAAGCAAGAAGCATTACATCAATAGAAATCATGTTCTTCTAAAATCACCTTAACCAAGCTTGAATTCAAGCTTGATTTTCACGGTATCAGAGCATTTGAGGCTGGTTGACAATGCTGTGTTAGAGCAAATGGTGGTTGATTTGTCTTAGCATACAGCTATGGTACCACACGGGAGGCTGTAACATAAACTACTGTGAGTATAGCCACAAAATTGGCCGGTCCATGAGAAGCTGTGAAGGCTAGAGTTGAGGTTGTGATGCTTGACAAAGGATCCTGAAATTTCTTGGCTTTGGAAATGATGTACCGCACGCCAGACAATGGATCCTGAGAGAGTTGTGAGCCAACAAAGGTTGCAAAATCCGTGCCTAAACCCTTTAAGAATCAGTGACTTTGATCAAGCTAAACAACGGGCCGACCGAGGGAAACAAGCCGATCATAGAGCAAGAGGAATTGCTTTGCGTATTCCTTGATTGAAAGGTGTCCTCGCTGGAGTTACTGGAGTTGGTCCCGGATGTTGAGCTTGTGCGAGAGGTCAGAGTGGTTATACTCGCTTGAGGATTGACCAGACTGCTTGAGCAGTGGTCTTGCCGACTATTACACCATGAGCCTCATCTTTCAAGGATGAAATCAGTAAGGAATATAATCTTTTATCAATAACTTTCCAATTTTCATACTTAGGATTTGTCTTTGTGATATCAGCAGGGTCCTTGTCTGGTGGTGTGTCAATAGTGCCATCAACATATGCCAACAGGTTGTGATTTTGAAGGATACCACAAACCTGGTTTTGTCAGTATAGGTAATTTGATGCACTTAACTTTACCGTTACAAGGTGGAGAATTTTGCATAGTTTAGGGATATAGCAGGGAGGACAGGGGTAGTATTTAGTAATAAATCCATGATCAAAGTTAGCAGTGGATGTGCAAGTGAATAAGGATAGTGTGAGAAAAGAGATAGATCTCTAAGAGATATTGTTACTAGTAGAGAAGGAGATAAAGGATGAAGGGAGAAAGTTGATAAATCAAATAGGAAGAAATGTGAGCGGATAAAAATGATTGACCGTGAGGGGTTAAGCCTTAATCAGTGCCTTCTCAAATGGCCACATGACTGAGGATGTTTACATGGAGTAGCCCCTGGGCTACGTCCATCCTCTGTATCCTGATCATGTCTTTCATCTTAAGAAAGCCCTTCATGGTATCAAGCAGGGCCCTCGATCCTGGTTTGAATGATTCAACACCTTTTTGGGTACTATTGGGTTTGTCTGCATCTGTGCTGATACCTATTTATTCATATTTTCACATGATTCTGCTGTTATTTATTTGCTCCTGTATGGGGATGATATTATTGTTATTAGCAGCACTAGATCAATTTGTTCGGCGTCTTTATATTGAGTTTGCACTAAAGAATCTCGGTCCTCTCACTTATTTTCTTGGGCTCGTGCCTACATTCACGGATGATGGTTTCTCTCTTAGTAAGTTGAAGTATATTCGTGATATTATCGCCTGTGCACAACTTCTCGACAGTCGTCTTGTCAACACTCCTACGGTTATCTCACATTATCTTTCTTTTGATGGAGATTCGCTTGTTGATCCTACCCTATATCGCTCCCTTGTTGGCGCTCTTCAATATCTTACTATTACCTGACCTGACCTATCTTATGTTGTCAATTATGTGAGTTAGTATATGCATGCTGCCACTGATCTTCATCTATAGGCGGCCAAGAAAATCCTTCGTTATATCGAGGGGACTCTCTCCATGGGTCTACACTTCACTGCTTCTTCCACTCTCAGTTCAGTAATTGCTTATTCAGATGCCGATTGGGCAGGCTACCCTAACTCTCTTCGCTCTACCTCTGGATTTGCTAGTTTTCTGGTGGTAACTTGATCTCTTGGAGTGCTATGAAGCAATCCACTGTCTCTCGATCTAGCTGTGAGTCTGAATATCATGCATTGGCCAACACTGCTGCATAAGTTTTCTAGCTTTGATACTTGATTCACGATCTTGGCATCTCGTTGCCTCTCCCACCTTTGCTTTTATGTGATAATAGAAGTGTTATTTTCTTGAGCACGATTCCTGTTGCGCATAAATGGGCTAAGCATGTCGAGCTATATTATCATTTCATCCATGAGTAGGTTCTTGTGAGCATCATCTGTATGCAATTTGTTCATTCTTCTTTTCAGGTTGCTGATCTTTCACCAAGAAATTATCCCATGAGCTTTTCAAATTCTTCCGATCCAAGCTTCACGTGGTCTTCAACCCCACGCTCAACTTTTAGGGGGATGTGGACTATGAGCTTACCTCCAGCAGTAATGCCAAGGCATCACATGGTGTGGTTGTCTCTCCACTTTCTCAGCAGCTATCCAGTAGGACATCATGTGGCCAGTAGCCTTCCAGCAGACATTTCTCTCATCAAGCAAACTCAGCTGTCGTTGTTGACCAAGAGATGGTGGCACCTGAAGCCTCTCCTATCCATCAGCCTATGATCTTATCCATTTAAACTGCAAACCTGCCTGTAAACAAAGCCTATAATATATTTTTGTTTTGGTAAGCCAATTTTTCATTAAAATAAAATATGTACAAGAAGTTAGATACAATGGGGGATACGACACTCCACTAGCTATTATCTTTCGGATTGAGCTATATAAATGTATATTCTTCATATCCTTCCTCTAATATAGCCAAGAGTGATCTGGTACATGGCTCACCTAACTTTATAGAAGATCACAAAGCATCTCAGGATTGGGATCATCACCATCATCCGCTCTTCACCATTCAAAATGTCATGACCTTCCCATTGTCAATACCCCATTGTAGGGATATTGGTACACAACTCAATTCTATTTGGTGGGCTATCCCTGTATGGAGTGAGGAATTGATATTCCGGATAGACATGTATAATAGATCAAAAGCAAAGAAATAACTAGGGAGGCTTATCTATCAGAACTTGACTACTTTTTCTAGATCCTCAGGATACCTGCAGCATTGATCACCTAACCAGTAGCTATGCAGGCTGCCACCAATATAGTGACTACAAGAGTCATTACTGAATCCCAGATCTGGTATGCAGCTCAACCTGCTTAGCTTATAGCATTTGGCCTTGCGATTGCTACATATTCCAGTTAGACATAGCCTGCTGTATTGTCACATGTGTATTTGTGTACTGAGTGGCCTTTCCTTTTTCAGTATTTGCAACACTGCTAGGTGCCATTTAGATTAGATATTTCCAGCTGAACAAGAAAAGCATAGATAACATCTGGCCATCAGAAAGATTTGAATCCACTAATTTCTTGAATTTCAGAGTGCATCTTGCAGACACATTTTAGAGTGTTCAGGCAGTTCCCTTCAACCAGAATTTTGGTGCCTGCACAAGAATACAAGGTTAATAGCACCTGATTACTTAGTCTCACATGATTTACCTATTAGAATATGTTGCTGAATGGCACGAGTTATAGTATTTTGCTCCAAGTTCATACACTCACACTTGGCTAAAAATTGACCCTACTACCCTCTTCCAGCAATTTCAGCAACCTGCTGTTGTTTTTTCACTCTGTCCAGGTATAACATTATGCTCCTATAACACTTGAGTATTTTCCTTGTCTCCCAAGTACCATATTTAGAGGTACCCGTAAAGCCGTGGAAATGTGTCTGCTAGAGTTATGTTTTGACATCATTTATCATGCCAGAATATGATGCCAGATCCTTCTCCTAAACTTATATTTGTGATCTGACCAAACCAAGTGGTGTTAGCTATATCCTGCATAGATTTCCACCACTTTGAAGCATACTTTTGGCATCTGGGCCTGAAAAGTTCACTGCCAGCCACAGTTTGTCTAAGTGCAGCATAGCCCCCTATTTGTAGTACTCCATTTTGAGTGTATTTGGAATTTATGATATCCACTGCTAAGCTTGCTTCATTGCTTACAATTATGGTCATCCATTTACCCAGCATTGCATCATTCAAAGCTTGAAGATTCCTTACTCCCAGGCCACCAATTTCCTTTGCAGCAATTACCTTTTCCCTAGATACCCAGCATGGTTTTTTCCTTTCTTCTGTTAAACCCCAATTTCCTTACTCCCCAACAAAGATAGCTTTTGGCTTCTTAAGGATAGATGATGGAGCTTTATGATAACCAAAATAGTGTGATGGGAGAGATGCTAGAACTGAATTAAGTAGGACTAATTTCCTCCCATAGATATGTGTCTTTGCTCCCGGGCATTTAAGGTTCTACTAAATTTATCAACCAAAGGCTTCCAGAAGTCCTTTTTCATGTGGCTAGCTCCCAGAGGTAATCCTATCCTAGATAGGTAATAGGAAGAGCACTTGTCTGACTGCCCAAATAATTTGTCATGTATGTTAAAGCATCCTGCTGTATGTTAAGTCCATCTAGGTTGCTTTTTGCTAGATTTATCCGCAAGCCAAATGTTAGCTCAATGTTTTGTAGGAGGGCTTTAAATGCTTTAATTGTGCTCCATTTCGCCTGTCCAAAAAGCAGAGTGTCATCTGCAAACTTTGCTCAAGTTTAGACTCCCTGTTTGCCATCTCATGTCACATATGTTCGCGTTTAGCTGCTAGATTTGTCCTTTCAACACCCATTCTTTGATGCCTGATCTAAGCGCCTGGAATTTTCTTTTAACCCTGTAACTAGCATATCCCTGAACCTGAGTGTTGTTCCGGATTCTTACAATCATATTTGTGTAGGTGTTGTCATCTAACCAATAGTCCAGAACCTTCATTGGTTTCTGCCTTCAGTCTTGCACACTGTAACATAAGCTGACAGGGAAATGATACGAATCATCCTTCGTTAATCCTGATTAGATCCAGTTCAGATCGTTCCCCATCCGCAAGTCATTGACTAGAAATCTATCTATCCCGCTCATGGATTTTAGATATTTTATATACCATGTAAACCGTCTACTTTCCATTATATCCAGAAGATTTAGGTCATGCACAAATTCATTAAATGCTTTTAATTCTTGACTATTCGGCCTATGAGCAGAACATTTTCTTTCCCATGAATTGAGTATAGCATTCAAGTCTCCCATGAGACACCATTTTTTATTTTCATTTCTTGTGTACATATTCCTTATTTCATGCCACTGAATTAGTTTAGATGGCAAGTCACGTGGCCCATATATATTCAGCATGAAGGCAGTATGTGTGTCCAAAGACCAGGTACCAACTATACAAAGCACACCTTGTGTTGAGACCACCGTCTGCTTATTGAACTTATGTTTGTCCAGATACACAGAAGACCTTTTGATTTCCCCTGAGATCCCTAATACATCCAGTCAAATTCAGTATCCAACCATAGGTATTCGACCAACTTTCTGTCAGTACAATCCATTTTTGTTTCTTGAAATCTAACAAAATCAGTTTTTTCATCTGTGATGAGATTTTTAACTCTCTTATTACTTTGTCGGTTACATAAGCCTCTTACATTATATGCTATTATCTTCATAGAACAAACTACTCATCTCCTTTCTGACTAGGAGTAGTTGGCTTTTTGAGTTTCAAATTTGATTGTTTAGTTGTATCAGCCTCTAGTGTGTTTCCTCAAGTGCAAGTCCATAGGTTAGACCTAAATTTTGCCCCACTTCCATCATGATACCTGCCTCATCACTTAGCTGTCCCAGGACTAGATCTGTAGGCTTTGGATTTTTTAACTTGGCTGGCATTAGAGGTCATATCCACTCATCCAAGATTACCTTTTCCTTTTCTTTTTCCATATCCACTATTTTGCGAGTCTGCCTCCTTGTTTTTGGCCCCCCACCTTTGATTTTCTTACCATGTACTCTTGTATGTTTAGGAGTACTAGACACAACTAACTGACCTTGAGCTTTTTCTACCAGAGCTGAAAAGTCTCTATTATATGTATCTGCTAACTAATGTGGTGCAATCTGGGTTCGTGATATCTTCTAACTAGTTTCCGCAGTAGTAGTTAATCCAGGTTGATCCTCTATAAGTATCTTCGGTGTATCAGAGGCTGTTTCTACTACCATCTCATGTTGTGAGTCCCTACTCGCTTGGCTAAGTATAGGTACATCTGGTTCATCTAGTTGTGCCTCTTTGTTGACCAGAATTGTTTCCTTTATGCCATGTCCTTCATCTGACTTATGGGGTGATCCAGTATGTGTCTCAATATTATGTATGAGTTGCCTGCCTTTTATTGCTTCATACAGATTGTTTGCCTTGAGGGTGCTCCCTTTAACCAGATACGTATAAGAAGTTCAAGAAATTTGTCCCTATCAGATGATAGTTGATACTGAATATTTTCCTAATCAAGTGTCATAGATTCCCACCTATTCTTTGAGTGTACTAAGTCTGGTCCTCTATATCTTTCCTTAGGGGGACTTTGTATTAGTCTCTCCTGAGGGAGAGTACCTCCCACAACTTGATCACCCACATCTGGAAGCCGAGTTATGCATTGAATTAGGCTCATTTTTTCAGAATCATGGGATGAGCTAACCCCAATACATTTAGTGAACTATATGAATCAGAGATATCATTAGTTATTTCATAAGATTTAAATCGTTCAGGCTCTAGCACTATTATATGCAACTGATAACTTTTTCCATTTATGATCATGTTTATTTTTTGCTGAATAGTGCTATCCCAATCAACCTATATAAGAACTTGAACAGCTTCAAGGAACCGATGAGATAATGTACATTCATCAATTCTTAGACACTTTCCCATTGCTCCCCGAAATTTTTCCCAAATACCTTGCTCCAATACTGAATTGGCAATCCAAAGATTGTTAACCATACCAACTTGGAAGATATGTCCTGTTCCTCCTGTTCTTTCTGCCAAGACATTATGTCAGATAGCCAACCCTTAATCCATACTAAGTCATGCAGGATCAGTACTTCCATATCATGCTCCTCTTCTTCCCACAACAAATTTTGTGTTGTTGTTAGGATGCTAACAGTGATATTCAAATAACTAGCCATTTTCAGAGCTAGTTGTAATCTAAACCAATCCATAGCCGGTAGTAATGTACCAACATAGCCTTTTTTTAGCCAAACAGAGGATTCCTCTGCTGTGACCCAAATGGATTTAATAAGATACTACTTTCCATGATCACCCATAGGGGGAATTGTTCCTTTGTTTGGCAGTTACACCATTCTTCCTTTTGCTTCAGTTGTAGCACCACTTGATGCTCCTACATGATTTGTCCAAGGCCTTCCCCGGTTGGGAATAACTTCCAGTTTGGACTTCATAGTTGGGAACTTGTTAGTAACATATTTTTTACCATCTGCCTTTAGATATCTAGCTATATTGACTCGCAGCCGATACGAGCCTATCCAAATGTTTTCAAGCGATATAGTATATTACCGACCTCTTCCTGCAATTCACTAAAATCAACAAAACCAAACGGTTGGCCAACCTTGTTCAGTTTACGAGCTATCTTTAGCTCTAGGAATTTACCCTTTTTATTAAGTATGCTCCTCAATCTTTCCTCATCAGAGGATTCAGGGATGTTTTTGACAAAATAGGTTGGTTTCGTACCATAACTATTGAGCTGAGTTGTAGTATGTAACACTCGACTTCCTAAGCGATCATGAACATAAATAGGATTTTGAGTAATTACATCAACATAAGATAAACCTTCCCTTTGTTGTCTTGCCGAGAGGAGGGGCATCTTCCCAGCTCTTATAGCTGCGCGCCGTAGCCTTTTCTGCTGGTGAGAAGGGATTGTCCACATGGTTTCACAATGCAGCACCGAAGACTCATAAAATCAGGTTAAGTACTAGAAGAGGATCAGAATGGTTGGTAAAGCTAGTGTTCTAGGCTGTTGAAGATGTGGGGAGATGGGGGAGCATATAGATATGTTGCTAACCTACTTGGATGCGTGAAGCCCACACCGGGGAGAGGGCGCCGTATAGGACCTAAGGGACTATTCCACCCCCCTCATGACTAGAATTAGTGAAGGAGATGATGAATAGTAGGCAAGTTACTGTTCAGACATTTCGCTCATCGGGAGAGAAAATGTTTTCTGACGGTATTCCAAAGGAGATGATGAATAGTATAGTAGAGCCTAAAATAAATTGCTAAGCTTTTTTTCACACAACAAAGATACACACAGCTCAGCTATATATTACACTACAAACTGAATGTAAAAATACAAGCTTGAATCAATGGAGTATTGTCACATTTCTTATCCTCCATAGCTGCAGTTTCAACCCCACTCTCACACACATAAACACAACTTATAAAAACTCAAAGACTCAATAGAAAACTCAAGCCAACAAAGTTCTCAGTTGCCATAACTTCTAACATAATCTTCTGTCCACCATCTCCATCTTAGTTTCAGGAAAGCAGATAAATTCAACATCAAATTTCTTGATATGATTAACAATGAGCTTATATTTCCTACGCATCCTAATCCACACACAATTAGGGAAATTATCTTCATTAAACAAACATTGCAAGAAACCAATAATAAAAGAGAAACAAGAGTTTCAACTATCACGAGCCACCAGCTCATCAACAATCACTTAATTTGGTAGCAGGGACCACAACTCTAATTTTTCCCCAATTATAGGGTTTCAAACGCTTCAGTTCAAATTTCATCTACTACTTTTAGCTTTTTGTACACCATGAAATCATTAAGTGTGCTTGGATGAGACAAAGGGGCTTTCAAGGGATGAGACAGTATCATACCATATTGCCAACTTCCTTGAGACATGGATGAAGCTGGATATGGAGCAGTTCTTACCCCGCTTTGGCTTTGTGAGAGATGTACATTTGCTAAAATATCCAGGCCGCCAAGGAAAAAAAATTGGATTTCTAAGATTCACCCTAACTGACACGACAATGAATCTTGAAAGATCATTGCAAGTACGAGTTGTGGAGACTTACCGGCTCATGGTGAGCATGATCAGGACTAGGAAACAATTATTGCAAGCCAAGGTAGAAAATAAACCTACACGACAACAACTTCATCACACGGGTGCCACGATTGCTCAACTAGTACTCACGGGAAAGGCAAGAACAAACTCAATCAAAATGAGATATGTACCCTGGTCGGAGGAGTCCTTGTGGCTCAAAAATTGTTTGGTGTCTAGCTGAGGCCACCATCAGGAACTGAGACATTTACAGCACTCTCTGAATGATGAAGGATATCTGAAGATACGGTGTCCACTATGAAAGGGGGAGAAATCTTGCTACGCCTGAGGACCGAGAAATACAAAATGAGGCTACTCGTAGATGAACCTATGTGGAAAAAAATTGGAATTGCGAACGTACGGGATGGATTAACGAATAAGGGTATAGGTAGAGCTATGTTGTTGTGTATTCTTGGCACGCCCTTTATCTGCTGGAATTACTATTTCTTCGTAGAGGTTGCTAGCTAGGTAAGGGTGGTGCATCAAGGTGGCAGCATGCACGACTGATAAATCGAACCTGAGGGTCTGGAAGGTGCTCATTGTGACAGACACTACGGATCAGATCGCCACTACAGTGGATGTCGAGATGGGAGAGGAGCGGGTGAGCCTGTTTATACAGAAAGAAACAATTCAATATCCCCCTAAAGATTGACGGGTGAAAAAAATGTACTACAAGGGTCCAACGCAAACTCACAAGGATTGGATGTTGATTTTTTTGGTACTGGCTTTGATGAATGCAGTAAACAGGGTGCAACCGCTAAACCCTACCTAAAATTGGCAAAGACGGGTGCAACAACAAGGTCTAACGACTACAAGTAGTAGGGTAAATACTCGAGAAAGGATAGGAGGCTAATGCAATTTCTAGCGTGACAGCGCTGCAGACATAACAACAAAAAAAGGAAAATTTGGGCTGAGAAACAATCACGAAGTGACATCGCAACGAATAATCTGCCTAAGGTAGATGCGACGGGATAAAAACAGATAGCGTTGGACTTGCCTCCTCCTGGATTCGAGATTATCTCGGATATGCTATTGAAAGATTCTAGAAATCTGCCTTCAACGAATTTGGAAAAGTTGGAATGTGGCCAGGAAACACATATTAAGGTTTGTCTTGATCTGGCGGACCAGGAACAGCGTAAGGATGTTGGGCTGGACATAGTGTTTGCTGCGTTGGAACTGTCCAATGAATGTGGGTTTGGTTTAGTGGTGGTGGACAACCCGAAGATAGGAAGGCCGAGCTCCATACTATGGACGGTGGGCTGAAGAATTAATCCTTGTAGTCCAAACAGTCATTTTTAGGCCTGCGTGCGGTAGGCTGGACCAACAGATCCCAAAATATTATTTGTTGACTTCTTTGAAAAGATCAGGTGGGTTGTCAAAAGTCCCAAACGTTGTCAAAGTATGCTAACTCATCTAATTCATACGGGAAATTTGTTGCCTTATCGATGAATCAAGGAAAGTTTATTGCCCTACTTGCAAGCCAACACGCCAGTCTGGGTACCCGACCCAATACTTTACCGGGAAGCAGTGGGTGTTATAAAGCCCAAACTCAAATCGCAGAAATATCATATTTATGACAGTGCTCTGTATGTAATTAGATCATGTTAAGTGGATCACAAGTCCAGTCTCTATAGGCAGAGTATAATGATCTACCACGCGAGTAGTAGTCCAGGCTAATTGGCATTTTATTTAATAAAAATTTAATTACCCAAAAAACGTTTGTCTGAATCGAAATCAACAATTTTCCTTTTCTTTTACCTTCTCGCTCATGATCCCGATCGATAGAATCAAAATCATCGAACAGATCGGACTTGTAATCCACCAAGCACCAATGGTTTTTTCTTACAAGAGTTCTTATGTTTAACAAGCCCATTATCCAAATTAAATTAATCCACTGTTGCAACTCTAAATTCCAAGCACCCAAATGGGATTGGGCTCAAGATAAATGAGTACATAACAATTTTTTCTTTGTTGTCCAGTTTGTCGTTCAATCAACGGATTGCATTTGCATTTTTAGGTCTTCCCGTCCCAAATAGAGGTTGGGAGAAACTCGGTGGACCCATATCGTCAAGCAATTCGACCAACTGTATTGTTTTTTTCTTTATTCTCAAAATCCACATCACACACCACGTCTGGAGTTGTGTCTCCCCTACACATCATTTCCGTCATACACGTCTGTGGTTTCATACCAGAAAATCTCTGGACTTATGTATCAACAAAGATTGTGTGACAATGCGAGTTGTCCCAGCGGTAGATCTTGCAACCTCCTGGCATGCCAAGAGGTGCAGGGTTCGAGACCCGTTGGGCTCCAACTCTGCAAGGTTATCCTGGGATTAGTCGGGTATGGATCGGGTTGGCAACGTTCTGCCCTGCCGCCACGATTCGCCCGGATACCTAAGTAGGGTCCGTGACGTTAACTCGCGTTGTTGAACCTACCCAAAAAAAAAAAAAAACCTTATTAGGTAGAAAAAGAATTTTCTTTAGTAAAAATTTTATAAATTAAAAATATATTAATCATAAAAATAAAATAAAATAAAATAATATTTTTTTATGAATTATGGTGCCAAATTTGTACGGCCCATTTTCAAAAATGGGCCCTACCCACACGACCCATTTTTAATACATGGATGGGTCGTGCCTAAAAAATAGGCACGTTAAATCGTGATGGGCGCGACGGGCTACTACTAAAGATAAGGTAGGAATAAATAAACAATGATTCAATTTGAAAGTGGGAGAAAGCTCAATTATTCTTGTACCTTGTACTGGAGTCACACCACGATTAGCCGTCTGGATTCAGGTTATTTGAGTTGTAGTGGTTGTAATTAGGTCTGATCGATCATTGGTCATGGTGTTGGTGGCCCCACAGTCAAATAACCACCGTGTTGGTGGCACATGTGATGGTTCCTAGGCAAAATATGTTGCGGGAGAGTCTGACCCGAAGCACCTAGGGTGAAATAGCGTGAATTGGATATTTTTGGGTGATTGGGTAATTTTTTTGAAGTTGTGGGTCTTTTTTTACGACTAGGGTTTATTTTGGGATTTTTCAAGGATGCGGGGCTATTTTGGGGTTTTCTGGGAATTAAGAGTAAAGATTGATTTTTTTTTTAAAATGCAGGGTTCTATCGAGAATTTGGCAGGAATTGTGGGGTGGTTCTCAGATTGTTGGAGAGTGCTGCGGGTTTTGGGGAAAGGTGGGTAAAATTTGGGGTAATCTGAGGGGGTGTATCTCAGATTTGTGAAGTGTTTCATGCCAGAGAAAATAATCGGGAGGGGCCCGAGGATATATCTTGCCATAATGACCGCCTCGACTGCTGGATTTCTACAAATCCAAGACGCCTCCATTACGTTCGTCCCCTCAAAACCCTCTCTCCTCGAAGACTCCGATCGATTCCTTGATACCTACATTTTGTCCGTCTCTTTGATTCCATTTTCCCTCGAAAACTCCAACTGATTCTTCATCTCCCCGACAACATTTCTCTTTGAATACTTCTCTTGTAATGCATGTAGTATGAGAGACAAGATTAATCTGGACTTTCATACTTGTGTTGCTGTTTTCTCTTCTCATCGCCGCTGCCACTTCACCAAAGCTAGGGGCGTCGTGAAGCCACTCGTCGCCGCTGTTACTGGCATTGTCTGGGTTTCCTACAGTCATGGCCACGGTGCCACCTCTTTCTTCTTTCTTTTTTCCCCGACCATCTGCTAGGGTATCCTACTCGCTTATAGCACTTTTTTGTGGGATGACCACTCTTGACACACTCTTTGCACTGTAGGCGGTCGGGGTATCCAACTCACTGGTAATAGCCCTCGGTTGCTTGCCCTTTTTTCCGACACTCCTGGCATAAAAGTCTTGCCTTTTCTCCTTCTATCCCTTGGGATGATGATTTCGTCGAAGGTTTGGTGTAGTTTGACCGAGATGTGGAAACAAAACCGCTTTCATCCCCCTTTGATGTGTTGTTGTTGCCGTTGTTTTCTACATTTAAGATATTCAGGCCCACGTCTTCACGGCGGATAGCAGAATATGCTACTTCCACTTAGGGTAGAGGGTCTCCCTTGAGGAGATCTCTCTTGACTGCGTCGTAATCTTCTTTCACAGTAGCAAGTAGTTGAAACAATTAGGTTTCTAATTTGAGTCGGTAAAACATCGCAATATCTGTGGGAGAAGTCATTGGGTTTGGTTGTCTCCGATTGATTTCTCGCCAGATGCATTGGAACGTGCCGTAGAGGCTTTCAAACATTCCTTCACCTTGTTGTTGTCAGTTTGGCTTGACCGTAAGGCCGAAAATTTGTAGCGAATCTGCTCTGCTACTGTAGGTAGTGGCTAGCCCTTCTCACAAGTCTTTTGTAGTAGGGTACTCTGCAAAATTGTTGACCAAATCGGTCTCAATCGCTTGCAGGATCCATGAGCAAACTGTTAGATCCACTTGCTCTAACTTTGAGAATTCGGGATCTTGGCTATTCGGAGAGGAAGGGTTTCCGGTAATATGGTTCATTCTAGAGGTCGGCATACGGGCAGGGCGGGCCATGACGGGTTAACGTGCTTAATTGTAATGCACGCACCATCCATTTTTTGAAAATGGGCCGTGAAACACCGGCACGACTCTAAACAGGCAATACCATCCCGCCCTTTAGACCCATTAACAGTATTAATTAATAAAATAAAAATTATAAACCTATTATGGTTTTAAAAAAAATTACTAAAGAAAATCCATTTTCTACCTAATTAGGTTGAAAATGAAATTGGAGTTAAATGATAAAGGAGTTAAGTATTTATAGACACCAAGTGAGGGCAAAATCTTGTATGCAACCAGTGTGGGATAATTGGTAGCCCAATAGTCAAGTTTATTGTTC
>JAOWBN010142354.1:0-18843 GCA_028565015.1 Pinguicula moranensis
TATCCTCCACGCCTCGCACGAACGGGAACTCCTGCTTGTTGTGCAGCACGTGGGTGATCGCCGCCGCCGTCGGGTTGGTCATCGCCAACCCGCCGTCGACGCCGACGCACTGAGTCTGCCCGTCCACCGACTTCATGCGAACCGGTTCGAAAACGCCCGGTTCGGCTGACGTGGCCAAACAAACCTCCCAGAGATTGAAATCATAACTCTCGCTTTCCAGCGCGTCAGCGCGTGAGAACAGAAACGGCGCCGTGCTGGAAAGGTCGTAACAAGGGATCAAAACCGGCTTAAGCGTGTTTCTCAACGTCAAGCTACTCCCCGTTTTCTCATCCGTGAAGGCCTCCTTCAACGCTTTCTCCAAACACTCCGTGGACGAGCCCGCGACGGCGCCGTTTCTCTTGAAAGCGCGCTTGAAGAAACCGCCCTTCGAATTGCGCTTTTTGGCGCCACCGTAGAATTTCTTCCCCTCCGCCGCGAGAAATTTCCACGTGTCATCTGCATGAAAAATCGACCCATCCCGATTGTCGGCGGCGAAGAGCATCGCCGTGAATATTCCTCCGACGCCCGTACCGGCGGCGACATCGAAATAATCGGCTATTCTGGCGTCAGGATTACCCGACTTCTTCTTCAACGCTGTTTCCAGATACGCGAGGGCTTTCCCCGATATCATGGTCCGCATTCCTCCACCATCGATGCTAAGTATACAAATCTTACCCCTCTGATTCTTCACCGCCTGCACGCCTCCATCGTCGGCATCCCCATTCTTCTCCGTGTCGGAAATCTCCTTCGGCTTCCAAAGCTTGTTAGCATCGTACCCGAACAAAAACTTGCTCTCCAAAATTGAAAAAATCTCGTAACTCAATTTATCCGTATCAATGCTGGGCTCGAGCAATCCGAGTCCAACCTTGGCAGAAATCTTTGTGGGGTTGTTGTTCACATCAATGCACGCCATTTCCGTCAATCTTTCTTCGCATAATTCGAGCCTATCCCGCTGTGTGTTTGTCGAATTGCAGTAACAAATGGGTTGGTATTTTTATACAGGTTTAGACGAGGGCCGGCAGTGAGAATCGGACAAATTGTCGGGTGTAGGAAGGAGGTGTAGAGAGAGACGAATGACGAGAAGAAGACGAACGCAGTTTTTGCAGAGCATGTTTGTATTCCTCTTTGCACTATTTTATTAGTCAAAAGTCCAAAACTCCGAACCACATCATGATCAGGAGATTTGGCGAAAAAAGAAAAGCGTAAAAGTAAGAATGAAAGGAATTCAACATGATCTGATTTTCGTTTTGTCAGGGCGCCAATTTAGGAATTATGCTGCCACTTCCTTTGAGTTCCAACTTTGTAGCATGCTGGATTATGGGTGGTCAAAACAGTGCGAGGGTTCCCAAAAATACGAAATTCGTCCAATTTTATTACTCGAATTCTTAGAAATTGTTCGAATTCAGGTATTCGGGAAATTTTATTTTTGGGACAAGTTCGGGTATAACAATAATTTTCATTTTTAAGCATAGGATTTTGGGTACATGGGAATTTTCGAAATCTGACCTATCTTGTTACACAAATTTTTAAAAATTGCGAGAATTCAGTTATTCAAATGGGAACAGAACCAATTTTTTAGTCCCGTTTTATTTTTGGGATGATTTCGGATATGGTCCATACCCAAATCAATTACCCATTTGACCACTTCTATATTGAATATTCATAAGCGAACAAGAAACACTTGAATTTTTACTCCAACAGCTCGGCCAAAATGGGATGGGTTCGGATTTCGGTTACCCGAATTTAATAACCAGGTTTAGGGTTTCATAAAAACAAAATTCAAACCAAACCAAAGTTAAAATTTTTTTGGATAATCTCACAAAAAAATGAATTAAGCTCTTTACATCCCTAATGCTTAGAACTTGAATCCAGCGAATCACATGGGTTGTAGATAATTATTTGCCTTTTTTACTTTATGATTTGTGGTGTATTTTCGAGGATTTACCGTGGTTGGCGGGATATGTGAAATGTGATTAGAATTCACAACAAGCAAAGCGCGTGGGGTCTGATAAAATGCATTCGTCGGCAGCGCATTATTATTTCTTCCTAACAATACAAATCGGAAATTTGTTCTTTCATTATTAATGAAAAATGCGACTTACATGGAATCTCAAGGCAGTTCAGGTCGAGCACCCGTTGTTCTAACGGTATAAATCTATCTTTGATACATAGGACTTGTCTAATGAGATCATGGGTTCGAATTCTGCTGTGGTCAATATCTGACTTGACATCTCTGGATTAATTTATGGGCCCAGTAGGCCCGTGGATACCGAAGTGGTCTTATTACCTACCAAAAAACAACTCAAGGCAGTTCGGGACAGAATAGAAATGATTTTCAACAGTAATATCTTCTTTATTTTATTACTGTATTTTGTATGGGACATGAATTCTGTTTTAAAGCTTGTTAGTTTAGTAGTATTTTTTTCATTTATGATTATACTCTCTTTCTTTCTTTGTTGTGTGACATTAAATTTTGACCGAAAAGGACAACGCACAAACGTGGGTCGGAGTTAAACCGGTGTGAAATAGAACCGGGTCCAGCCAGAACGGATGTGGTCCAGAGGCTCTTCATGCACCGTACCGGATGATAAGAAAAACGCACACTCTTAATTAATCCAAATTATAAAGATATTGACAAAACATTATAGTTGTTCGTATTTTCTATCAAACAAAAATATAGTATTTAGACAAACTCATAAATAAAGATTCAGATAAAAGTATTTGTTAATTACGCACACAATCACAAATTTTAAGTTAATTAAATTCGCATACGGATCCGAATCTACTGGGTCCGGTACGTTAAATGTTTTCTATTTTCTTGATATAATAATAATAATAATAATAATAATAATAATAATAATAATAATCTCGGGCTTCTTATGATGTGATGTTCCCCCCACAATATCTATTCAGAATAGGCGCGTCTCTATAACAACGACTTTTTGATTTGATTTTGTCTAAATTGTCAATTTTTTTAGTTTTATCCTGTATTATTATTTGGTGTTAGCTTAGACTTACTTATAGAATGTGTTGGCCACCCACTCACCCACTTTGATAATGCAAGATAGTTTTCTTTGTGAGTTAAATGTCTGTGCTGCTGCTGCTGCACATTCAAGTAACGATGCCTTGCCTTGATTGATCTGGAAAAAACTTACCAAGTTCTTTCAGCAGGTGAAATTCTGAAAAATCAAGCATGTAAGATAAAAGACAAAGAGTTTTAGTTTAGGGAATAGGATTGCTCTGTAGTTGTGTGCACAACTGTGTTAGTTAAGTCATGTATCATTCAGGCAACAACGAAACGCACATTGTTTGATTGCTAAGCAATGTGTTGTCCTTGTGCGTGACTAGCGAAGTCTATTTTTCAGTTTGCTTTTGTTTTTCCTTTTCAGTCATGCCCAGCACCTGAAACAAAGCGTCCGCACCCACTAAGGAATCGTGGTGAGCACTGAGCAGGAGGAGTTTCTGTGGAAATTTGTTTTCGTTTTGTGACCCAAGTGAATATCGATCCCTGAAACTATCAGATTGGGCTTGATAATTCACAATAAAATTGTCAGCCTTAAAATAATTAATTCACGTTGACAATTGTTTTAAATAACTTAAATGTTTTAAATCATATTATCAAATTATATGAATCAGCTTACAATTAAACTTGGAATGCTCTTATAAAAAATTTAGTATCAAAGCAATTGATTGTAATTTTTATAAATTAATTTATATTTATATTCTAAAAATTTTAGTACGCTTACATTATATTATCAGTCAGTTTATATTTCGTATGTAATATTTTTTCATATACCGTAGAGTACTGGAGTTGTTATCGTTCAGCTCGTTTTATTCATTTTCTTTATTTTAATTTCAGTTATTATATTCATCAATTTTTACCTATCAAAAAAAAAAATATTCATCAATTTTTAAATAAGAAAAATTATCCATTTCCGTTTGTTCCAAGACCGCCAGCGCCAATCAATCCCATCTCTTTTGCTCATCACAGAAGGCTGCGAGATTTTAGGTACGCCATTATCCTTCTCTTCCAACGGTTTCAAGTTTCATATCCAACAGAATTTTCTAAAATACAAGAAGCAGAATTGAAATTTGAGGAGAAAACTTAGTTTTCCTTTTTCCTCGATCAAAAGAAGAAGATTGATTATGTGTTGATTCGATTCGCGTATATATAATCTATAAATGTATTTTTCAAGTCCAAAGGTTGGCAATCCAGGGAAAAGGGGAGGGCGGAATGGCCTGGTTGCTGTAGCTATAGACAAGGATAAAGGAAGCCAATATGCCATCAAATGGGCTACAGAGAACCTCCTCACTAAAGGACAAACCGTCATTCTTATTCACATTGTGCAAAACTCAGGTACGTGATGTATTCTTTGCCTTGAATTGATCGTGTTTCTTAGGGTTTGCTTTGGTGTGGGAGTTCTTGTTCTTGCCCTAATTTTGGCCTTTTGAACGCAGGCGGTAATAATTATGCAGCGACTGGCTTTAATGGAGCTGCTGGTACCAACGCACAAGCGCTTGAAAAGAAGACGAAAGAATTACTCGTAACCTTCCATTGCTTTTGTACCAGAAAAGATGTAAGCCCAGTCATTTTCTATTACCTGTTGGTACGAGATTCTAGTTGTATGAATTGATTTTCTCACATGCGAGTATTTTTAACAGATACAATGCATCGATGTTGTTCTAGAGGATACGGATATTGCAAAAACCATAGTAGAATATGTTGCTCATGCTGCTATTGAGAACTTGGTTTTAGGAGCTTCACGTCATGGATTTCTCAAGTAAAGATAACATTGTTTTGTTCCTAATACTGAGGATCTTTCTCAGTTATGCATAAGTTAACAGAAAACACAACTTTTGATATGGCAGAAGATTGAAGACCGTGGATGTACCCAGTTCTGTGTCTAAAAGCTCACCAGACTTCTGCACCGTTTATGTTATTTCGAGATCAAAGATTTCATCGGTGCGCAATGCGTCTCGTATGGCACCGTTTGCTTCTCCTCTTCTCATTCCAATGCAACAAATGCAGGAGAAGGCTAATGGTCACAGTTTCTCCAATTCCCCTGATCCTCCAGTCCCCAGGCACATGTCCACTCCGAGAGGTTTGTTTTGCTTTATGGCGTACCGTTAATTTTTTCTCTAAAATTTACCAAGTGATAAAACATGGAAATCTATGGAGCAGTCTCGGAGAGGACTCCACGCAAGAATGCTGTTGATGACACTGACATATTCAAGTAAGTCGACAGGCTAAAGATTTCATCTGTAATGACACATTTGTCGAAGGTGAATTGTGGAATAATCCAGGCAATTTCTTGTTTTTTTCTCTTGTAACAGGTCACCCTTTTGTAGGGCAAGAGGTTACAATCCAAGCATGTTAGCGGACATGTCAGAATCCGACAGTGATATATCATTTGTGAGCTCCGACAGGCCAAGCACAGACATCGGCCATGATCCGTCCGGTATTCTCTTCGACGGTGCAGATTCATGGCGAAACTCACAAGTGTCAACTAGCTCGGGGAGTAGTTTTGGTTCGACGCGCTCCTGGACTAAATTCAGTGAACTAAGTTCTGGAACTGATTTTTCATCATCTTCAATTGATAATGTAAGTGCTTTGTTGCAAAACATGAAGATATATTTCAGATTCATGTATACTAATTTTGCTTACGAGTTCAAATATGAAGGATGACGTTGAATCTGAAATGAAGAGGCTTAAGACTGAGTTGCAGAAAACTATGGAAATGTACAGCACAGCTTGTAGGGAAGCACTGAATGCGCAACAGAAGGTGATACGAGTGTCTTTTGCTTTACAAATTATCACCTTTGTCTATAACTTTTTGGCATTGTGTTATAACTCAGGCTGTAGAGCTTCATAGGTGGCGATTAGAGGAAGAAAAAAGGCTTGAAGAGTCTCGACACGCAGAGGAAGCAGCCCGACTGACTGCTGAGCATGAGAAAGCCAAGTGCAGAGCAGCGTTGGAGGATGCACAAGCAGCTCGGAGGGTGGCAGAATTAGAAGCGAGGAAGCGGGTTGATGCTGAAAGGAGAGTCCTTCAGGAGTCAGATGAGAGGTCGAGTGTAGGACCTCTAAGATACAGAAGATACTCCATCGAAGAAATTGAAGAGGCAACAAGATATTTTTCGAAATCACTGAAAATCGGAGAAGGCGGCTATGGCCCTGTGTATAAATGTCACCTTGACCATACACCCGTTGCAGTTAAAGTCTTGCGTCCCGATGCTGCTCAAGGAAAAATGCAATTCAACCAAGAGGTAAGCCTTCAAGGAAAACATATTTAACTTGTTGAAGTTTTATTGCAAGTATTCCTTCATGATCCCTTTGCGACGTAGGTTGAAGTGCTGAGTTGCATGAGACACCCCAATATGGTTTTACTCCTTGGAGCTTGCCCAGAATATGGTTGTATTGTCTATGAGTACATGGCCAAGGGAAGCCTAGAAGATCGTCTCTTCAGGCGAGGAAACACATGGCCCCTGTCTTGGCAACTTCGGTTCAGAATTGCAGCAGAAATTGCCACAGGACTCCACTTTCTCCATCAAACAAAGCCTGAGCCATTGGTCCACCGTGACCTTAAACCAGCCAACATTCTCCTCGACCAGAACTACGTCAGCAAAATTGGTGATGTTGGGTTGGCCAGGCTCGTCCCTCCTTCTGTGGCTGATGATGTAACCCAATTCCGGCTGACATCAACTGCTGGAACTTTCTGCTATATCGACCCTGAATACCAACAAACAGGAATGCTCGGAGTGAAATCTGATGTTTACTCATTCGGAATTGTGCTTCTGCAAATACTGACAGCCAAGCCGGCAATGGGTTTGACTCATGTTATTAGTCGGGCAATTGAAAATGGCACCCTGGCAGAAGTGTTGGATTCTGCTGTCCCGGATTGGCCCATGGAAGAGGCCTTGACCTTTGCAACACTGGCACTCCAGTGTGCCGAGCTAAGGAGGAAAGATAGGCCAGATCTTGGCAAGATTGTTCTGCCTGAGCTAAATAAGTTGAGAGAATTTGCTGAAGAAAATATGAGCTATTTTCCTGTGTGTGGTAGCGCCGGTACTTCCCCCAACCGCAGCTTTACTCATACCAACAAGGTTAGTCAACTAATGAATTGAGTACACATTTTTAATTTATCAAATTTGGTTGAAAACCAAAATGATAAAGCTTAAAAGATGAATTCGAACACATGCAGGTAGTCAGGAGCGACCCTTATATTCCATCAGCATTCACTGAAATAGATGGCATTCCAGTTCCAGCATCTATGCCGGGAAAGAAGCTAGACGGTATGAGTTTCATTAACAACTTGTTAAAACAAGCAATTAGAAGTCCATAATTGAGTTTTATCTCCATGTGCAGAAGAAACTGCGTAATGCGCTTCAGCTTCACTTCACCTCAAGTGGGTTTATTCCAGAACCTGCACTAGAAAAGTACGATCAGCCAATTGCTCCGAAGCTCTGTAATTAGACTGTTAATAGTTCAGGTAGCTTCTGCTGTGAAGATTCTAAGGGCTTTATCCAAGAGTTCCTGCAGATTCCTTGCGTATCAACCAATCAAATTTGATGTAAAATATGGATGGAGCTGAACCTCCCAGTACAGTAAATATACAAGAGAACTTAAGTGGAGTTAAATCTGCCAAGGTTGCAACAATCTCCTACATGTTAGTTGTTACTTACATGTGGTTTGTAAGATGGGCTTCAACTTTGAGAATGAATTGTTTGTTGCCTTGTTGGGATAAATGGAGAAGTAATGTTTGTTTCCAGTAGAAATTTCAGTTTTAAGTGATACATTTGAATAGGTTCACATGTTTCTTTTTTTTTGGATAGGTTCACATGTTTCTTTTCTAAAATTAGAATGATTCTGTTATGTTAACAACCAAAACCGATGAACTTAAAAATGTAAAATCCTTTTCATTATCGGAAAAAGTCTGGAATTCCAGCTGTGCAGTAGACGAGAACTAAAATCATGCCACCGAAAGCCCATGCGATGCCGAGGACGCCAACGCCGCCGCACGGTTGGGCCGCCGCTTGTCTGCTGTGGCCGATCACCGTCGAGACCGTGATGTAGAGGAACAGCAGCGTTGCAATGAATTCCGCTATTAGTATAGCGACCACTTTTTCAGCTCCGCCGTATCTATGAGCGACGCGAAGGGGGATCGTGGTAGTCTTTGGCTGGAAACGATCCGGGCTCCTCCACCTCCGTCGTCATATCTTTTCCCGGTTATTATTGATGAATGAGGTGAACTTTTTTTTTGATAATTGAATGAATGAATGAGGTGAACTAGGAGTACTGACAGAAGAGTGAGCTGACCTGAGCGGTGCGGTGGTGATGCTTACAATCTAGATAGATTATTACTATAATTTCTCTTACAAAAAAGCAGCGTGCTGAAACAATAGTGTCTCTGTTTGAAATATTTCAAATATAATTAACCCTAATTCTTTACCTGTTTGTGCAAGATTAAGACTTGAATTTGGGTTCTGCAGAAGAGCGAAGTCGGCCGTGAATTAAGGTTCCGATTGGCCCCAAGCAGCGGAGTCGCGAGTAACAAAAATCGGCATTTGATTCTGCTGCCATAGATGGCAAGTTCCCCTCCGCCTAACCTTCTCGACGAGGCGCTCGGCGGAAACGGCGTCTCGTCCACGCTCACTTACGGTGGTTACGGCGGAGGAAGGATGGTCCTGGTGGAGGACTGCGTGGAGACGAGCGGAGCATTCGTTATCCACCATTTACTGAAGCGCGCGCTTTCCCCTCAATCTTCCGACATCGTCGTTTTCCTCTCCTTCGGGCACCCTTTTACTCATTACGATCGAATCCTGCGCAAAATGGTAACATGCTCCACTTTATATCTCTTCAGATTTCATGGCAACTTTCTGGGAGCTATTCGAATTGAAATAGTGAAGGAAGCTGTTTGATTTCATAGGGATGCAATTTGAACCTGCACCGGGAGAATAAGAGATTGCTGTTCCTTGACATGCTTTGGGAAGAGCGTATTGGTGACGGTAAGGATGTCCACCAACTGCTTGAGATTTTGATTCTTCGGTAGTTTTCGGCCTGCAGACTGCAGTACATGAAAACAGTCTCTGTGCATTCTGCTTGATTCTAGTGCAGTTTAGCGATGTCCTTTAGATTCATTGAATTTGTTTTTGTGATTAGATAGAGATCAAAGCAAGACAATCGATGATATGGTTGTGGAATTGTATGGCAAAGTTCAGAGAGCTGTTGAAGTTTGTGTCTGCCCTGAAAACAGTCGCCATGCCAATGTAATAATTGATGACGTTTCTCTCATGGAAATTGATGTCAATGGCGGCTCGCCATCTCTGGTTCTCGATTTTCTGAATTACTGCTCCAGTTTAACAGCACAGTTTGTAAGTTCGCGCCGTTCATTTATGATGTCATTTAACTAAAAGAAATGTCCATGATGTTGTTCTTGGTACTTTTGAATTTGTTTCAATAGGGCTGCTCGCTTGTTGCTCTGATTCATAATGATGTGTATTCAACTACGGATCAGCCTTTCCGTTCCCTTCTTTTACAACTGGAGTACCTGACAGATATTGTGATCAAGGTTGAACCTTTAGCCACTGGCTTAGCAACTGATGTTCATGGACAGGTATAAGTGTTGGTATCTTTGGTGGTGTTATGTTTCATGAATTGTCTGAACAGGAAGTGCATTTCATTGGTTGACAGATAACTGTTTCAAACAAAAGACTTGATGAGAGGTCAGGCCAAATGATCCATAACTTTCAGTTCAGGATTAAGGATAGCAGCATTGAGTATTTCTATCCTGGAAGCAAGACCTGAAAGAGGATCAGAGCCAATTCTAGTAACAACAGAACCCAGGGAAAAACACATTCATGGAAAGAAATGGAGCTCCAGCCTCCAAGAATCATTGTTTGGGCAATGACAACATTGAACTTAATAGACTCTAGTAGAGCGTTCACATCTTGATTTATCTTGTATTAAACAGCATGAAGAATTCTGATTCACAGTGGAACACACTTGTGTTTATGAAAGCAACAGAGTAATATTCCGAGACCATCCAACATATCTCTGTTATTGATTCCTCCAAAGAACTACTAGATTAGTGCTTCTATCGTAGCTATGACTAAGTGTATCGCTCTTAAACGAAGACTTCTTCAGTATAAAACCCAAATTACTATCCATTTCCAAAGTTATTGTTTTTTTTTCACTTCCAAAGTTGAAACCTCAATCGTCAAGAAATCTTTTGTTAATTATGACCATGAATGAAGAAAATGGTTGTTGAAACCGGTAGACACTAGTGCTGGTAGACTTCTGGAGTTGCAAGTCTGTTCAATTTCCTACTACAAAGCATCTTCTCGTCTCAGTATGAAGTCCACTGCCTCTTCTACTGTATCTACAACCTGACAATCAAATTCAGCACTACTTCAATATACGTGGTTAATAGTAGAGAGAAAAAATGACCAAACAGAGTCTTACCTTATCAGCAGGGTAAAGTGTGTGGTTTTCTCTTTGTCTAAAAACACCTGTCCTGGTTAAAATTGAAAACCATGGATTCCCCGCCTGAAGAGTGAAAATAGGGCCGTCACAGAAGCATTATCAACCATTATACTACATCAAAGTAGTTTTCAGATGTTAACTGTTTAAAGAACTGATTTTAATCATAACTCTGAAACAGAGGTGTACCTGTTTGGCTCCTTTGACATCAACAAGAGGATTGTCACCGATCATATAAAGGGTTTTGAAAGAAGGCAGTGTAACATGTGCACTTTCATCTCCATCATTGGCAGGAGAGGAAGATTGGAGGAGATTCCTCAGTATGTTTTCGGCGTTTCTGAAAACAAATGGATTTGGTTTCCCGAAACATGTGTACTCCAATGGTTTGTGGTGAATTCTGAAGAACGAGGGATGAAAGCAGAAATAACATGTAAAAGATTCCCCGAGTATGTGAATCTAGTATGAGGGTAGTGAATTCAAGTTTATGAAGTTACCTGTTGAAAACACTCTCAAGGGCGATTCTGAATGCACCCATACCTAGACGTTCTGATGAAAATGCAGCCTATAATAAGTTGATAGCAATCATGAGCAATGAACTACTTCATCAGAGTAACATTTGGTCACAACTTCACCAAGAGAAAAATTAGAGCAAGCAAAGATATTCAAGTTGGGTTTATAAAGTATCCAGATTCAATCTTGTCAGTAGTTTGATTGCTAGGAGTATGTTATAACAATGGGGTATTTCCATGGAACTGTTGCTGCATACCTGGTATTGAAGATCATCGGCAGCAAAATATAGAAACGGTTGGGGAAAAGTCGTCTCACCAGGAACACCACCGGATGTCAAAATATCACACAGAACCTAAACGTAAGGCCGGTATGGGTTTTACACATTTCAAAATTCAAGATGAACAGATGACTCGCTGATTGAACAAGCAGCAAAATTACCTGGATATCTCTTCCCCAGTCAACAGGATCACTAACAACAAATGCAGCTTTGACCTTTTGGGATAAATCACCAGGACTGGCAATTATCTTGTCCGAATTTCTTGATCTGTTCAAATTAGTCATATTTGTCCACCCCTTGTACTGGGCTAGAGGATCAATGTTGTTGAAGTAGGAAGCATACTCTTCCAATGAGATCACTTTCCTGCAAAGAAATTTGAAAGTAAACTAAGAAGAGTGCTTCAGTGGTGGCTGTGAAGTGGACTAACAGACTGCCAAATAAGTAGGAACATACTTAAAACCGTACTCAGACATCACCAATGCAGGTTCCCCTTTCCCAGTGGCAACAATTAGCTCATTTTCAAATCTAGCATGGAAGAAAACAAGCACTAACAGAAGATCATGACAAACATTTGAATAGGTTTGAGGGGAACAAACAAGAGTTAGCATACCTCTTTAGTAAGGTTCTGAACGATGAGGAGCCCTGCACTACCTGAATCGAGTAAAAGCAAGTACTAATTTGCAAGAACAGATGGTAACATGCTTTAGTAACCTCATTTCAAGTATTCATACTGTACCTGCGAAGGTAATATATTCACCCTAAGAAGATCACACAACTCAAGGGCTCTTTGCGATTCTGGGATACCACCACCTGCAATATAAGCAACACAAGTGACAGAACAAAACTCTCCAAGACATAGAACTTGCTGTTCGATAATCTCCTATTTCAATAAGCATGCTTAAAAAGTTGAGGAAAATTCTGAAGGCATACCGTTTGTGAGAAATACAAAAGGAATCCTTAAAGCACCTGAAACGAAGTAGTAAAGAGCAACGCGACTCACCACGAATGACACTTACAAATGACAAGAGTTAAGCTTGCTCTTTATAATCACTCTAGAATTAACGTTAAATTGTTCTAATCAGAAAAAAGGAGTGCACCAGAATCATCGTACAATCTTCTAAGTGCCATTGGCGAATTCCCAATTGGAGTTGTACCACGAAGTACCACTCCATCTATATCGAATGCAATCCCAAAGGATGAACTGCGCAGAAACACAATACAAGATTACATTTTTCGACAAAATAGAATGTAAAGGCATCACTGATTTATTGAAGGGAAAATCACAGCACTGTTTGGAGACTGAATGAAGCGTCGACGCCGCTTGCGGAAGCCGGAGAAGAGACCGTGCAGCTGGATATTTGAAAAGAAACCTCATCGCAGTGCAAGGCCGCTCTTCTGTGGGGATGATGCGATAAGATCGTAATGGTAATCTAAATGCTGATTAGTAGGCCAAAGTTGAAAAAAAGGTTCCTTTTTTCTTCACTTTGATCTCACTCTTTCGAAATAATCTCTGCCAAGTACATGAAACGATGCATAATTATTTCACCCTTTCGACACCAAACCTTATCGATTTTCCGACAGCTGACATTAGTTTCACTGTCATGTTGCAACTTCCTTTGCACTGTAAGTCCAGTTGGGCGCTCGGGCTTTGGAGAAGACGGAGATTTAGACACATTTCCGGGGTTTATAATTCGGGACAAAGATGTTCTCAAAAAGGTTCCCAATGGCAATCTTCTGGTTCTTGACCTCATGGATCGTGGCGCCAAGGAACCCGATGCAAGATTGTATATCGAGCTCTTCAAGAAGTGCACTGATCAGGGCAAGATCAAAGAGGGGGAGTTAGTTTATAATCATTTTATGAACTCAAGATTTCATAATTATGTCGTTCTGCAGAACACCGCGCTAAACATGTACGCAAAACTTGGCAATATGGAGCTGGCACGTGAAGTGTTTGATGGAATGTGTGAAAGAGACATGGTTTCTTATACCATGCTCGTGAGTGGGTACTCACAGAATAATGAATGTAAGGAGGCCTTGGCACTGTACGCGGAGATGATGAAGTTGGGCTTGCATCCCAACGAGTTCACTTTTGGGAGTGCTCTGAAGTCTGCTGGGGGATTGCAGAGCGATGCACTGGGAAGGGGGATTCATGGAGCCTGCATCAAATATGGGTATCATGAGAATGTGTACGTTGGTTGTGCCTTGGTGGATATGTACGCGAGGTGTAAAAGGATGGAGGAGGCGAAGGCGATGTTTCATGGGCTGAAGAACAAGAACGAAGCGTGTTGGAATGCTTTGATTGCAGCATATGCGAGGGAAGGAGAGGGGCACAATGCGGTTCAGATATTCTCGCAGATGAAACGGGAAGGCTTTGAACCAACCCACTTCGCATACTCAAGTATTTTTTCAGCCTGTTCTGATGCTGGAGCTTTGGAACAGGGGAAGTGGGCACATGCCGATATGGTGAAATCAGGACTGAAGTTCATTGCTTATGTTGGTAATACACTTCTTGGCATGTACGGTAAGGGAGGAAGCATTGAAGATGCAAAGAAGGTTTTCTATCGTTTGGTGAGCAAAGATGTGGTTTCGTGGAACTCAATGCTTACAGCTTATGCACAGCATGGACTTGGTGAGGAAGCGGTAAATCTCTTTGAAGAAATGCGCCGCATTGGATTTCAGCCAGATGACATAACTTTCCTGTGCGTGCTCAGTGCCTGCAGCCATGCTGGACTTTTGGACAAAGGCCTGTATTACTTCGAACTAATGAGGATATACAAGTTAGAGCCGGACATCACACACTATGTGACCATTGTTGATCTTCTTGGTCGAGCAGGCCAACTTGACCATGCTCAGAAATTCATAACACAAATGAACATCCAACCCACAGCAGCTATCTGGAAAACATTACTAGGCGCTTGCAGGATGCATAAGAACATGGAGTTGGGAGCTTATGCAGCGGAGCGCGTCTTTGAGCTGGACCCTTGCGACTCCGGTCCTCACATATTGCTCTCCAACATCTATGCTTCTGCCGGTAGACTCAGAGATGCTGCCAGGGTGAGAAAGATTATGAATGGGGGTGGTGTGAAGAAGGAACCAGCATGTAGCTGGGTGGAGTTTGCCAATGCTGTCCATGTTTTCGTAGCAAACGACGAACGAGAGGAGATTCGTACAATGTGGGAGAAACTGAGACAAGAAATCAAGAAACTTGGATATGTAGCCGATACAAGCCATGCCCTTTGGTGTGCAGACGAACAAGAGAGAGAGGAGAGGTTGCAATATCACAGTGAGAAACTTGCTCTTGCATTTGCAATTGAACATACTCCTCCAGGATCCCCTATCTTGATCAAGAAGAACATCAGAGTCTGCGGGGATTGTCACAACGCATTCAAGTTTGTTTCCAAGTTGGTAGACGCAGAAATCATCTTGAGAGACACCAACAGGTTCCATCATTTTCGTCATGGCTCTTGCTCCTGCAGAGACTATTGGTAAACACAAAATGCCCAAATCACCAAATGGGTACATAACTTGATGAAGCACCTTCTTTCTCCACAACCCAAAACAGGTTAAGCCCAGACCAGACACCAGAGGGGCTCTGGCCTCTCAATGAGGCCCAGATAAAGAAGGGTCTTTGGGGGAATAGTATAAGCAAAATGTGTGCAAGAGAGAGGAAGACTTCACGTACGAAAGGAGAGGAATTGGCCACGTTTCCTTTGACAACTAAAAGCATTAAAACCTCGTACCCATTGCCGACACCCCCGTTCGTCTCGTCTTTGCATTGGTTTCTTATCTGTTTGCTGTCGATTTTCTATTGTTTTGTTGGTCTGATTTCTTCTCTCTCAATTTATTGCGAAAAGAACAAGACTGCTTTTTAATCATTAACCCACTTGCTGTGTAAATATACATAAAATATTTTCTGAAAGCCCACCAAGTTGAGGATTGAATTTAAAGGCCTGTGTTGTGTAACTGCCACCACATATCTCAACTTGAGAAGCACAAAACATAAGTGTACGCGGATACGAACAAGATAACATACAAGAAAGAATGGGACCGACTGCTTTACGAATAGAGTTAATAAAATGGTTAATGGACTGTGCGCATCTTTATTCTATTGCTGTTTCACTGTTCATCTTTTATTTTCCTTGTACTCTTGTTATTCGAGAAACCTTTGCGTGTTGAGGATTGAGAAATGAGGATCATTTGATTCCCTTATCTCTTACAACGAAGCTACATTAATTAAAAAAACGATAGGTTGTATTATTATAGTACAGTAAACCAAGGAGGTTTTTTTATTGATTAAGGTTTGAAACCAGTAAGCTGAACAATAAAACGATAGGTTGTATTATTATATTACTAATATCAGTTCTAGAAACTCTTCTTAGAGTGGACAGCTGGAGAGATAACAGTCAAACAATGAAGGACAGGTATACACAGTTAAAACAACATACACTATATTGACACATTTTATGGGCTGTGTATTGTAGGGACAAGAAGGACTCGCTGCAAGTTGGGAAAAAGAATTCCCAAGACTACAAGCATTCATGTGGTGACTAAATCAAGAGCGTATAGCTATGTTTGGTAAACTACACAGTAGGAGAGTGCTCATGGCACATCCACCAGCACCAGGATGCGCATTCTGCCATCAACATGAAGAGACTCTCAGACATACATTCTTTGAATGCAGTAAGCTATACAAAATGTGGCAACGATTATACAAACAGATGGGATATGAATCAGTGGAAAGTAATAACCCACAACAGCACTACACACTCCACTTAGGATTGATCAAACACAAAAAGTGGTATGAAGTGTAGAAATCTATCTGGCACAATCTAGTGGATATTTGGAAGGCACGAAATGCCTACATATTTGAAGGAATTGAACCATGTATGGACACAATCCTAGAGCATACCAAAGTAGCTACTTGGCTCTGAGCAAATACATATGATAAGCTAGAAGTCGGGATAAGGCTGCCAGACTGGCTCCAAAACCAGCAACTGTGTTGTAAATCTGCATAGTCGTTGAGTAACCAGATGATGTAATTAATTATTTAGGTTTTGGCCTTACTTTAATAAAAATAATAAAAAAAATTGGATAAAAAAAAAGTTGTTCAGGCCTAACGGTTGTAGGAATCAATGAATTCTATAGGTCCCTAAAGGTCTTTATTCGGGTTTCGGGTTCGCAGTCCAGACCCGTGAACCCAGACCTATCAATTTTATGGGTCAAAAGGTTGCATTCAGGTCTAGTACTGTTTTTTTTTAAAAAATATATTGAATAAGGATCAAACATTTTCTGAGATACGTACCCAATTTCAAATACCGAGAAACTCTGAAAACTTACCATCAAATAAATTCAATTTACATATCAGCTTCATTTTGGAATTTTTATTTTATTACTAATTAAACATTTACACGTTTCATTTACATAAAATCAAAAATTTCTACATAAAATCAAAAATTTCCCTGTTTACATGTCACCTTAAACCAAAAACAAAAATATAATGTATTCTTTTATTGTAATCCTCGGTCCGACCCATGACTCGTTGAGTCCCTGTTGCAGATCCAACTGTCAAGCCCTCTCTCTACAATTCGAACGATCAGAGGGGAGGATTTTGCGTCCCTCCACCGCCGCACCCCATTGAATTACAAGACAAATGGACAGAGGGGCGCAAAACCTAGTCTACCCGCGTCCCTCCGTCGTCCTTCGCCATGGCTCTCGATGGAAGCCCATGCTCGTGGCCGGATTCGGTCATTTCCTGACGTCTTCTCCACCGTGTTGTCTTCATTTTCGGTGACTTCCGACCCCCTCGCCCAAATTTGCCAGAAGGCTGACCAGCCGCATCTATTTCCGCCGAGCATTCACCTGTGACGCCGAAACCTGTTGCCTACTCCTAGATCCAGAAAGTCGGAGACCACCGGCCACTCTGCCACGTCTCAGACTGATAGAGAGAGGCGAGCCTCTCTCTATTTTTTTTCAGTGGTCGGAGGGGTGCGGTCTGCTGACTCAAACGCGCCCCCGCATCCATTGTCGCCTCCTCGCTTGATGCCGGATCTGGGCATTTTTGGCGAATACCGACTGCCAACGCTGAACGGGAAATGATATAGTGCATGAATTTTACAAGAATGTTGGGCCCCAAGTATTTAATATCAAATGGACGGTTGGTATTGGTGTTAAACACGTGGGACCTACCATTCTTGTGATATTCTTGCGCAAGCCGCCCACGTGTGCCTCTGTATCCGTGCACGCATCACTACTTATTTGGCGCGGCAAATTTTGTGTAGCTCGAGAAGATTTGTCTGCTCGGGACAAACTAAAATGAGTCCGAAAATGGGTTCGATCTTTGAAAATTATATGTGCCTTTAATTGGTCGGTTTTAGAATTGAAATTGTCAAATCTAAAACTTATTAGGACCCACTATGGGCTTAAATTTGTAATATTCTGGGTCACTTTGTCTTTTTAGTTTAATACAACTTTTAATTACCCAAAAAATATGCCATTGAAAATATCAATTAAAAGCTACGATGAAAACAATTATAATTTGATTTAAGTCGGAAATTTAAATCCAACCCCGTTGAATTGATGAAGCTGGAGTGAGTCGTGACGGCTGAAAAACAGGAGAAACACCAATGCGCCCACGCCCACGAAGCTCCAAGGACATTGGCTTATGTGGTCCATATGAATTGGAAAAATCCATGTCCGAACTAAAATCCTTTTGTCTTTATTGTTACTAAACTACACATAAATTCAACATTTTGTGCAGTCCTTGTTTGTTTTTCAGACCAGTTGGAAATCGGTTTTTGTCATTTCTGAGAATTAGTTTTGTTCAGATGATTATTGATTTTGGCTAAACAAAATTGCAACTACCCGGCCATACACGTACATACGCAATACGTTAGACATACGTATATATTTATTATTTAAGTCAAAAATTCATATTTTTCATAAGATAATGGTTCATAATATTATTATTCATTTAATTATTATTTTTTTTTAACAAGTATGGGACACATTTGCACCACATTTCTAGTTTAGCTTATCTTTAAGATCGGGAAAATAAGATAATTACGTGTCATCGTATTATTCAATCATGATTACGTAAATAGGATTTGTCATGAACCTTGTTGTGCTCGGTAGTAAAAATGATCACAAATATCTTTTTTTGGATAAAGTTTTTTTTTTTATCAGCATAACAAACAAAAAAAGTGTACAGATCACCAGAAGTTAATTTCGTACAGCAATCAAGGGTGGAGTGCCCCCCACCCACAATTTTTTTTTTTTTTAATTTTATAGTGCAATTTTTCTTCACCCTTGCCCGTTGGATATGCATCTTGGCTCTTCCTCCTTCCCTGTCTCTGCCCTGATGGTGATTGTTACTCTATTAATAATACTTAATAAAAATTGTTAACAACTTAATATGAAATAGAAAATAATGTGGACAAACCGGATTGAAACCCTAAACCCCCAAACTGGAGTGGTTGATATTTAATTTTTCTGTTAATTTTGGCTTCTCCAATCAAACCACCTATATTTTTTGAGTCTG
>JAOWBN010142465.1:0-28789 GCA_028565015.1 Pinguicula moranensis
TGTAGAAGCTCGTGAAGGACGAGCTACCGGAGATGACGGTGTACAGTAAGGTTTTCGCGATGTGTACGGAGAGCATTTTTCTCAAATTCTAGGTTGTATAAGTCACTACTTATTCCAATGACATTAGGACCCCCTACCCTCAAAAGCAACTTCAAGGAGCAATTTCATTCCAAAGGGATAACTCAGGAAGCAACCTCAGTGCTTAATCTAGCAGCAGACTTTCCACCCCTACTTCCAAAATTAGTTGACAAAGATGGGATGCACTCAATCATTCAGAAGTTGAAAAAGAATCCATTATTGGTAAAAAAAAAACAGGATGAGGGACCTAAAACTATAAGTCAAAGCATAAAGGAAATGGACAAGGCTAAAGAACAACAGGCAGTCCTAAATGATTGGATTAGGACCATACAGAAACCATGTGCCATCCAACATGAGCTATCTCATGAGCACACAATTTTGGAAAAACAACAGAGAATAGTTGATGAAGAAATCATGGAAATAGGATGTGATATGGGATTAACTTATGGCCCTCATCTAGCAGATACGTTGAAAAAAATGATACAAATGAATGGAAGCAATAGAAAATCAAAGAATGCTGCAACTCCTTGAAGTAGCATGAAGGGAGATGAAAAATTGTTTTAATGAAGGTTCTTACTTACAATGCTAGAGGCTTATGGAGCCCCGGAAGGAAGAAGAGAGTAAAGCGCCTAATAGTTAATGAAAGCCCTGATTTCATGAGCATACAAGAGACAAAAATGGACACCATAGAGTATAAATTATGTTCTTACCTTTGGAAAGATTCGGAATTTGATTAAGCATACAAAGGAGCCTGAGGTCAATCATGGGGCTACTTTGTATTTGGGATAAGAATGAATTCAAGAGAAACACTCTCTCAGAGGCAAAAGGGGTGCTAGGAATTAATGGTATGTGGATACATGATGACACTTTAGCCAATATGATGATGATATATGGGCCCAGAGACTTATCCTCCAAAGTAAATCAGTGGGAGAGCTTGAGAGACCTACATGCTGATAAAGAAGATCAAGAGTGGTGTCTGATGGGTGATTTTAATGTTGTTCTTAAGCAAGTGAAAGAAAAGGTTCGACCACCCATCAAAATGAGTAGGAAATACTTGGTTTTAGGACAATGATTAATGACTTGAAGTTAATGGACTTGAGAATTGAAAGAAGGAAATTTACGTGGTACTTAAACTCACTTGCATCAATGAGTAGGCCGGATAGATTATTGTGTATTGAATGGATACAAAATGGATTGCAGAGAGAAGATTTTGATCAAGGTTATCTGATTACTCCTTTCAAAGAAGTAGAGATTCTAACTGCAGTAACTGAGTGTGGACAAAATAAAATTCCGGATCTGGATGGTTTAAATTTCAAGTTCATGAATAAATTCATACATCTTATGAAGGAGGACTTATATAAGCTATTCATGGAATTCTATAGACACGGTAAGCTGGTCAGAGGAAAATAATGCTGCGCATATCACATTGTTGGCAAAAACAGATCCGCCACTTAGCTTCAATGACTTTTGGCCTATTACTCTCATAGGGGCAATCCCTAAGATCATTTCCAAGGTCTTGGCATATAGAATCAGTATGATTGTTGGGGATATTATCTCTCCAAACCATATGGGTTTTATTAGAGTAAAAAGACTACTAGATGGAGTACTAATTGCAGATGAAAGAACTGGAAAAAAAAAATGAAAAAGGTAGCTGTCATTCTAAAGGTAGATTTCAAAAATGCTTTTAATATGGTTTATTGGGATTACCTCCAAGATATACTGCATTTTGGTGATGCTACATGGAGAACTATAAAAGTTTTTAAGGACATACTCATCAACTTTGAACTTGCTTTAGGGCTGAAAATAAACTTTAGCAAGAGTAGCCTCATTGGAATCAATATGTCTCAAAGAACTATTCAAGAAATGGCAGCTTATCTTGGTTGCAAAACAGGGACCATCCCATTATCCTATCTAGGTCTACCATTAGGTGCTAATCCAAGGAAAAAACAACATGGTCGCTAGTCCTTGAGAAGTATAGTAGAGTCTTAAACCAATGACAGAACAAATTGATATCCGGTGGAGGGAAGCTAACACTATTGAATTCAGTCCTTGTAGCGCTGCCAGCACACTTTCTGGGATATTTCAAAGCACCTTATGCGGTCCTCAAGAAATTAAACTCAATCATGAGTTCCTTTTTTATGGGATAGCAACAAGGACAAAAGAAGGATTTGCTGGATTGTTTGGAACAAGATGTTAACACCAACAGAAAAATGAGGACTTGGCATTAGGAATCTAGAAGCCTTTAACTCTGCAATGCTTAGGAAATGGTGAAGCAAATTGTTATCTGATGAAGAGCTTTAAAGTCATTATGCACTCTAAATATGGTCAGAGAGGGACACTGGAATTAGGGGGCTTGAGGGAGCTGAGATTACCTCCTGCAGAAGTGAACACATCAGTGGGTAGACATCATGTGTCTTCATGGTGGAAAAATATGCAAGACATAGCAAATCTTCTACAGCTCAATCAGAATGTTAAACTCAGTCTGGGTAATGGCCTAAACATCAAATTATGGAAGAATCCATGGCATATTCATTCACCCTTATCTGTAAGATATCCAAGGCTATATCGGATCTCTGTAAATTCAGAGCTAACATGAGATATATGGGTTACCGGTCTGTCAATGAGTGGAGATGGAATCTAATATGGCGCAGACCATTGTGGGAATTGAGAAAGAAGAGCTACCTGACCTCTATTCTATTCTACAAGGCATATCCTCTATAGATCAAAATAAAGACAAATATAACTTTGTGGGATTTTTGTTCATAAATGGTTATGGAGTGCACAAGAAATAGCACAGAATCTGATGCAGGGACCAACACTACCGGATTTCTATTCACTTAGACCAACCGAGGCTAATTCGTGTACATGGAAGTCCATATGGCTTTCTACATGCTGGCAGATTTGGAAAACACGGAACAAAAAACATTTTCAGAAAAAGGAGATCACTACTGCACAAATTATACTTACTATACAACATGCTACATGGCTATCGGTCAAGGCAACAAAATCTGATCACTTGTTTTCTGACACATTAGTGGATTGGATCTTCAGGCAGAAATCTATTTAAGATTCACTATGTGAAAATCATTATTTATCAATATTGGTGAAGGATCCCTCCCCATTATTTCACATGCAGGTGATAGGGAGGAGCTGAAATGGAACTGGAACATCAAGACTCTACAACCAATGAAATACACCCTCCCCTCCTTATTTTACTCTTGCACAATATTAATTATTTGCTATCTGTTAAAGGTACATGAAGAATACTCTGTCCTAAAGAAAATTTGAGATCTGCAAAGATATGTAGCAGAACAAACCGCAAATTGTGATCAATTTTTTCAACTCTAAAAATCATATTAGATTTTGGTTAAGATTAACTTTTATTAGAAGGATGCTATTATGGTTTTCTGGTACATGTCTTATCAGTTTATCTCTATTCGATACAGGTAGGTACAAAGATCATAACATTCATGCCCAGGCAAACACCATGCCTCATATTGACAAAGAACATGTCATTTATTCTCAACAGATAGGACAATAAACAAAAATTTCTTACGCATTGTCTGTGACTAAGATGCATGCTCAAACAAGTAGCTGACTAAAATTCTTAAGCTGATTTTCATGAAGTGATGTATGAAGATTCATGAAAATGGAGGATCATTAAAGTGATCAGAGCATTCATGCTCAGGTATACACCATGCCTGGTCTGCAACTAAGGTGGTGCATGCTCAAACAAGTAGTTGGCTTAACCTATTGAACTGATTCCACGAAGTGATGTATGGATATTTATGAAAATGGAGGATCATTAAAGTGATTAGAGCATTAAAGTACACCAACGATGCATTTAGTGAGTATTTAGGAAATTCAACATCAAACTTCTTGTTCATACAAACCAAAGCACACTGAAGTAGTTTTAAGGAAGAATCGCTATCTCCTTAAGGTTGCTTTGAGTATGATGATCACGATAAATGTTCAAAAGTACTTGTGGGGGAAAGTAATCCGAAAAACTATATTTATTTTATCAATAGGACACCCTCATGAGTCTTGGAGTCAGAGGTTAGCATACAGGTGGGGCGGGGCACAGGTAAATGGGTGGAAAACGAGTGCACGCACTGCTTGTTTTCTGAAAATAGGCGGTGCGGGCATGGCCCATTTTAATAAATTGGCCGGTCAGCCCGGCACGCCTCCGAAACAAGCATCATCCGGACTAGCTTGTATAGCCCTTTTAGCCCATTTGTATATCCCGTATAGGCAACAAAAAAGATGAAAAAGAAGTTCCAAAAGAAAAAGAAAAAAAAAAAGGAACCATGTTTTAGATCTAAGCTTTTACCTGAGACTCCTTAAGAGACCCCTTCTTATTAGCTCCCCTCAAAGAGGAAAAGAAGAGGTGGCTCATACCATCTTCTAGGTTGAAAACTATGCAGAATAGCGCCTCTCAGAACTAGTACCTAGAAAATGTGGAGATAAAACTTAGGACTGGATCAAGAATCCTCTTCTGGAGGGACAAATGGCTCTCACCTGAAACACTATTAGACATTTTTCCTCAGTTCTATATAGTCTCAACAAACTCTCTATTATATGTTTCTGACGCAGGTAAATGGGAAGAAAACAACTAGAGCTGAGACCTGCCTTGGAGAAGAAGACTGGGGAACAATGAAGAATGGCAGCTTGCCCGATTCTCAAGCCTACTCTAGGGCAGATCTCCTGTACATAATGGCCACGAATCTTACCTATTTAAAGGAGACATATTTGGTAAGTATAGTACTAAATTTACTTACCTAAACAAACTTAATGCACAGGTTTTTTCATTTACAAGCAACGAGGCCAGTAAAATGTCAATGGTTTGGAACAAATATTCACAAACAAAGCAAAAAAATTTTGTCCGGAAGCTCTTCCTCCAGGCCCTTCCTATCAAATACACCCTGCATAACAGAGGCATCATCCCAGCAAAGCAGGAATCCCCTATACTTTGTGCAATGTAGGTCTGGAGATCTATGATAACCTATTTACCACTTGTACAATAATACTTTCTCTTTGGCAGGACTTGGAGAAATAGCTATATCAGGAAACCCAAATTACCAGGTATCAGCATCAGTACCCACACTCCAGGAGTTCTACTCGAGGAAGCCACCAGTTAGCAACATAGATATATGGAAATCTTTTTGGACTTGATTTATCTAGCAGCTATGGAAGGTAAGGACTAAAAAACACTATGAGGAGGAACTTCATTTAATTAATGTTGAATTGTAGGTCATACAAAGAAACACCTGGCATATTGGATCGCAACGAAAATGGCCGCTTTGTATAATTATAAGGGTAAGGCCGCGTACATCTGACCCCCCAGATCCAAACTTAGTTTGGAATATACTGGGTACATTGTGGATAAAGAAATACCTGGCAAAATATAAAAGCTCATCAAAAAAGCCACGTTTTTCTTACTCCTTAATTGACTGGATACTACAACCTCTAATCTGCATGCAATTCTGAAATTTGGTTTTGATGTAGACTTGCATCTTGGTAGCCTATTTGAGATTTGCACAGCATACTTCATGGATATTTAATAATGTATTCATGACACATACAATAGGCCATGTTTGTGGATATTGGCTTCAGCTCTATTCCATGCTCTGATGCTATTGATGTCCCTGGTAATTTGTGGTTTTGAACAAGGTGATATTATTGCATTGCAAACTACTTCTCTGGCAAATAATCTGCCACTATGTTGCATAGTTAATAGTGGAACTGTCCAGTACACCCACAACCCTCTCTAATGATCAAA
Organism: Pinguicula moranensis; assembly: GCA_028565015.1. Lineage (NCBI taxonomy): Eukaryota > Viridiplantae > Streptophyta > Magnoliopsida > Lamiales > Lentibulariaceae > Pinguicula > Pinguicula moranensis. Next base: position 5,858 of record JAOWBN010142465.1, read on the forward strand.
CTTTGATTGATTTCCTGCTTGTTCTATTGACTTCTTGTGATTTCTTTTGAGGTACAGGATTAAGGCAAAGTCCATGCAATTATCATTGGTGGCAACCTTACACAACAAGTCTACGTTTCAGTTCTTGACAGCAAGTCATGAAATATATGGCTGATCAAATTTTGTGACACAATACTTAAGCAAATTTCTGCTATCCTCTATCTGCACTTATGCGGACTTCTGGTACCTTACCTCACGGAAGCAACAATTAAGCTGCAACTAAGGTGTGAAGTATAAAACATGAGACTATAATTGGCTCTCCATGAGATATATCCGGAGATTTTTGAAGCTGGCAGCAAGCTCTAACTTCCACAAATGATCCAACAAGACAACAATTTCATAATATGGAATGCTTACAAGAAGACCACCATCATCCTCAAGGCACAAGTTAGTCTTTGACTCTGATCTTTTATACTGACCCACTGATCTATCTACCCTCATTCACTACAGGGGTAGCTTTGCAATCAAAACCGAGATATGTAACAATATTCTCATAAAAAGTGAAAATTGATAAGTTGATATCCATGACGTTTTGCTTGCTGAAAAGCGGATAATGGCAATTAATTGAGTGTCGGGATGCTATGTGACCTCCCATGAAATAGGGGAGCCATACACTTGATCACCTTAAACTACGAGGTCTCATACGGATTCGGGCAAAGATATCAAGATCAGTTCCAAATATTTAACTAATGGATACTTACTACATTAGTCAGTTTCAGGCTTTGTAAAGTTGTAAGATTTGCTATTCTTTCCTTTCATTTTCTTTGTACAAATTTTTATTATTATTAATTGATCTTAGCTTACCTTAAAAAAAAGATCTAAGCTTTTGCTTTTCAACTCCAACAAAATTTCAAGAAAAAAAATTCAACTCAAACACAATTTTAATTTGAAGAACTGTGTTTTAAGAACAAAGATTTGAAGGTTTAGGGTTTAGGGTCTTTATTGTTTAGATTTCATCCTCCCAAAAAGACCTTATGAATGATTGCTTAGTGGTTATTGATAACCCTTGACACCTCATACTCCAAATCCTAGGGAAGCTATCAACAAATGTGGAAGTGGGAAAAGTCGCGGACCAGATGCGCTAAATTTCAAGTTCGTAAAGAAATTTTTTCATCTGATGGAGGAGGATATTGAGCAAATGTTGAGAGAGTTTTATAGAAACTGTAAAGTCTCCAAAGGCGGCAATGCGGCCCATATTACCTTGGTTGCCAAATCCGACTCCCCTTTGGTTGTAGATGGTTATAGGCCCATTACACTTATAAAGATTATGCCTAAGATCATCTCAAAAGTGTTGGCAAATATAATCAACAATGTTATGAAAGAGATCATCTCTCCTAACCAGATGGCTTTTCTGAAAGGAAAGAAGCCACTGGATGGTGTTCTGGTGGCTAATGAGACGGTGGATGAGGTGCAAAAACTTATAAAGCAAGACCATATACTTAATGTGGATCCAAAAAGGCATATGACACTCTAAACTGGACATACCCGTTGGATGTACTGGACAGAGTGGAGTTTCATAGCTAGTGGAAAGCCTGGATTAAAGCGGTGTTGGAATCTACTTCTACATTTATCTTAATTAATGGCAGTCCAATTCAGGAATTCTACCCTACAAGAGGTGTAAGACAAGGCGATACCCTATCTCCTGTTCTGTTTCTGATTGCAGCAAAGGGGCTATCATACATGATGAAGAAGGCAGTAACAGAACAAATGTTTAGGGGAGTGGAAGTGGGAAAAGATAAGACCTTAGTGACTCACCTCCAATTAACAAATGACACAATATTGTTTGGTCAAGCATCATGGGTCACAGTCAATGTTTTTAAGGCAATTTTGTGTAATTTCCACCTAGTTTCAGGTCTGCATATCAACTTTAGCAAAAGTTTTTTGTTTGGGATAAATATATCTACATCTGGGATTAAGGATATGTCAGCTTTACTGGGGGTGCAAAATGTGGAAGATTCCTTTTTGGTATCTAGGGCTTGCTATGGGTGCTAATCCGGAAGGCATAATACAAGGAAGCCTGTATATGATAGATTCACTAAGGTGCTCTCCACCTAGAAACAGAAATATCTATCCTTGGGAGGTAAACTAACAGTCATCAACTTAGTGCTAGCAACTCTACCATCACACTACATTGCTTTCTTTAAAGTTCCTGCCTCAATTATTAAGAGTCTTGTGTCAGCCTAGAGAACCTTCTTCTAGAGGAGAAACAAGGAGAAGAATTTTTTTTGGCAGAGTTGCTTGGGTAAACTTAGCTTAACACTGGAGGGAGAAGGACTGGGGGTGCGCAATTTTAGTGTTTTCAATAAAGCAATGCTTGAAAAGTTGGCCGAAAGGATTTTAGGAAAAGAGGGGAGTATGGCATTGGCAGTACTTAGATCAAGGTATGGGAACAAGGGGTTGCTAGTGGCTTGGGGACTTAGGGATTTGACAGATCCAATGAACGAGCGGAGGAGTGTGGAAAGACAAAGAGGAAGGAATTAGGCATCCAACTGGTTAAGTAATATGCAGGATATCTAGGCAGAGGAATCATTTAACTCAAATATGGGATAAGACTGGGAAATGGCAAAGGTACTAAATTTTGTGTAGATAGATGGCAAGGAGATATAACGTTGGCTGCTAGATTCGAGTGGCTGGTAATCCATAGATTTCAATACATAGGAGTATGGCAGGATGAAAGGTGGTCATGGAGATGGCAATGGAAGAGGAATTTAAGGCAGAGGGAACTAAATGATCTACTGGCTCTACAAAGTGCTATACAAGCTATGTCACACAATGAAGATGGGGAGAATGAATATGTATGAGCGGGCAGAACAGATGGAAAATATATAGTGAAGATGGCTTCCAGAAAAATCATAGAAGGATTACAATCTCCATTGAGCAGTGAGGAGCAGAGCCTTCAAAAAGTATAGAACAAGTACTCTCTATGAAAACTGCAATCCTGACATGGACACTACTACAAGAGTCCCTTCCTACTAAGGAGTTGCTGTAAAGGAGGAAGGTCCTACGTGAAGGGCAGGAAACAAGATGCACAATGTGTCAAGTAGCAGAGGAGACCTCAACACATCTCTTTCAAACATGTCCTATAGTTCTGAACATATGGAGTGTGATTACAAAGTGGCTAGACTCTGATGCAAATCTCTCTTTATCTATCTTGCAGGTCCCTTCCTTTGAAGTCTTTCTCCAAGCCAAGCTGGTGGTGGTTAACAAGGATGCTTGGGAAGCTATCTAGATAGCAATGGCATCGACAATGTGGAAACTGAGAAATAATACTCACTTTAAAGGGCAACATGGCAACCCTCAAAAGACCACACACGTGATTCAAAGATTTTCATGGACATGGATCAGAGCGAGGATAACTAAACAGGCATTTCCATTCTCTATGAATAACTAGCTATTTGCAGCCTCTAAGATGTTTGAACTTTTGAAGATTCCTGTTGTTTCTGAAACATGAACAGGAGCTCTCTTGGTACAGATATGCCTTATTTATACGATTACTGACATGTAAGTAAGGTGTTTTTTGATATGAAGTCAAAGAAGAAAGGGAGTAAGCATAGGAATGAGCTCAAGGAGCAGGCTGCAGGAATTGGCAATCATTAGCAGTGAGTTGCTTAGGGGTTTAACCCTCTTGCTGAAGTGAAAGTAAAAAACAAAGGGAATAAATTGGTAGTAGGAGACAACTGGAGGTACAAGTATCCCACACCATCTAACTTTAAGCTCAAAACTATTTTATCTCCCTGTTTTGTTATGGCATAGGTTTAGTAGAGGAAAATAGATCACCATAGCAAATTCTTTTCGTCATGATTTGATGCTTGGACGAGTAATACTATCTGACCAATGGGATTGTAAAGACATGGAGTCCATGGCCTTGGAGATTTGTTGAAGGCTCTTCCTTTGTTATTACACAAAGGGTTACCCTATGAAGCTAAACATCTTTTAGTGGTTTGTAATCTTCAATTACATATTCCTGCAGCAAAAGTAGTCTTACTATACATTATGGCGATGTGTGGTAGCAGGGGAATTAGGCCCATTGAATAGGTAGAGAAACTAAGTACTTTGTTTGGATTGGATCTGGGATACATGACCGATTGGAATACTCCCTATCATCCATTACAGGGATAGTTTGCCAAACTTAATCAAGCTGTGTACTAATATCCATAAAATGGGAGTTGACAATGTGGCAGTCATGACATTCTATTTTTGTGAAGAGCGGATGACGACGATGAGCTAAATGGTGAGATGCTTTGTGATCTTCTCTGATGCTAGGTGAGTCGTGTACCAGATCACCCTTAACTATACCAGACATGGAGTATGTAGAATGTTTATCTTGTTATAACACTTATCTTGTGTTTGGTTTTGCTATTTTTTATGCTCATCTATGTATGTTTGGCCTACATAGATAGATGCACTAAGAGTAGTGGGAGGCCATGAGACACAGGCTACTTTAGGCATAGCAAAACCCACATCAATTGCTATAACATTAGAATGACTATAGAACCAATGCTACCATTTAAGGATTGCCTGTGGGCAAAGTCTTTACTTTTCTTAATGTGATATTCAAGAGATGCTCATTGGTGAACCAAAAATGGGCATTCAGTCTCGAGAAAGGTTTATGCCTAGAAAAGGAAATTCCGGTAGACACAAAATTTGAAGTGAAGCATGATGGCCTAACTATGAACCCACCCGAGGAAGTCAAGTGGTGAAAGTATGATCCTTAGATGTTTATATCCACTGCATTTTTTGCTAAACATACCTTGTTACATTCTACTTGTCTCCATTCATGCATAGTTCTTCGATTAACTGGTAGATTAAAACCAACCTTTTTTTTATCATTGTTTCAAATTGTAAGAAACATGTTAATGTTTGTGTTCATTAACTACAATCCTCGATGTTCGGCATCGTTCTCTTCACTATTATACTTGTGGTACTAGTACACTTGCAAGTAGTAAGTGCTTCAAGTATTTGTGCATCACACCCAGGCCATCTAAGGCCTCGAACCTAGACAAGATGAGTTTCTCAGTCATACCTTTAAGTACATAGCCTATCACAAGAGGATGAACAAAATCAAGGACAATAAGTAGTCAAAACACGTGGAGTTGAACTGGAGAATTACCTTTATCTCCACGACCATGTCATGAAGTTATTTCAAAATTTCCTTGTCTTTTCTTTTTTTTACATGTCATTATTTTTGTGTAGTATAAAAACCCAAACTCCATGGCTTGTTCAAGCATATGAAAGAGTATTGCGGGAAACTTGGGGATTCTTACAAGAAAACGAACCCCAATATCCTTATGAGAATGAACCACTAACCACTGAATAGGGACTTCCGACATCAAACGGATCCCTGTAGGTTTGCTTGTTAGAACACTGATGCATAACATAGTATAAATGGATAAATCTAGGTTCCCCCTAAAAACTCTCCTTTGAAACTATCTCCTCTCAAGTGTTTTTTTGACTAGTTGCTTAATTCATTAGCTAATAATTGAGAGTTAGACAATGAAACCAATCCAACCAAACATTACATGCTTTCACTTTACACTTTGACTTAGATAAGTGATGGGATTGTTAAAAATCTAGGTCGAGTCACTAAGAGTCCACGTTAGATTCAACCCCGTGGTTGCCTCATTGATCCTACAATGACCCATCCACTTGCGGATTATTACTGTGAAAGTGTGGACATACTTTATATTCATCAACTGCCAACTGAAAAGCTCGAGAAACACCTAGACAATTTAGGACTTCATGACATGGGACATTTGTTTTAGGGTCTAGGGCAAGTGGGAGATTGTTAGGGCTCTAAGACTGTAATGGAACAATACATTACTAAATGAAATTTACATTTGTCTTTTATGTTTATATCTAGTATGACATATAAGTCAAGCATCAATAGGGCTCTAAGATTGTAATGGATATTATTTGATAGTCAAGCAAGAAGTGCTTGTGAGGGGATTAGACTTTGAGATTGCCATAAAAAACTAATATGTGGTCGATCAGATTAAATTATGGAAATATTTGAGCTGGGATATCAAGACTTTGATATGACCATTGGAGTTGTCCAAAAATCTCTGTGTAGGAAATGGTCAATTCAGGATGTTAGTGTTGGGTAGAAACATGTAATTTTGAAAATTTCAAAAACTTTTAAATCCAAACCAAAATCGAAATCACAACCCATAAACACATGTATTCATGCTCTTGAGCAAAGTTTAGCTGCGCCTACCTCAACTCGCCGGAAATCATAATTGATCCATGCAATAATCGTGAATCATAACAATCTATATGAGTTCACGACGACCGAAACCCAAGTTCACCGGCTTGTTTTCTCTCTGTTGCGAGTCACGGATCACGTGAGTTTTCATCTTTTTCTTACGCGAAAAATATGGAAAATGATGCACACGCAGACAAGAAATCGCATTTCATGACTTAAAGTCATTGGGCCTTCGGGCCCAAATGTGATTTAATTTAATTTGGGCTAATATTAATTCGAGTCCATTTGTCTTTTACCATATGCTGAGCTCAATTAGTAGCAGTAAATTGAGTCGATCCTATTGAGGGTCAATTTTTCACGTATTCGGGTTCATGAATTAATTAATTCATCTCAACCCGGTCCCAAATTTAATTATTGTCACATAATTAATTCTTTATTTTTTTAGTTTTTCTAATGGAGCAACCCAGTAGGATCAATATCTAGATTGATAATAAATTAATCTCAGTAATTCATAAATCATAAGCGGCGTCTAACAATGCATTATGATCTGACCTAATATAGATAAATCGTGATTTTTTAATCTCATTTAGTATTAATTCTTTCATCGCTTAATATCCAATAATTAATGTCAAGCGTAGGAATGTATTATCCTTGACCATTAATTACTTTCTTGATCTTCAGTACATAATTGTTAATATGTGATTATCCCATAATCGTAAATGCATGCATAACAATTATTAGTGCGTCAAGGGGCCCACGGATATTAATAATCTTATTCAAGTTGAAATGGACAAAAGTATCATATTGAACTTCTATAACATACAGCATGAATCGTCCATATTTGAAAAACTTAACTTTATAACCCCTTGGTTAAAAGGAGTGCTTGATAACCTCACGTAATACACATTCGTCACCCAGAATTATGAATATCTCTGATAGCTAAATTAATACTGTCTGACTTTGCTCATGCCACAAACACAATCCATAGGGTAAGTCAATATATGTCGTCCAATACTCACGTACCCCGTACATTCATATTTCATGTGATTAAATAGATACTCGTATTAATGTTCTGTGAAACAAGATCATTTATTAATCCACATGCTAGTCCATATAGTCGTCTAGTTGTTCCTTTGCTAATGAATTAAGACTTCATAGTTTTGATTAATTAATGAATTTTCACAAAATGAGTCCTCAACCAAAATGATCTAGAATATATACAAAACTGAAGGAACAAAATAATATACATCATTCGGTATACATGAAACTAACAAGTGTAACACAACTGATTGGTGCTCTAGGTAACTAACTAACATTTAGTTTAGTGTCGCCTAAATGGGACTCTATATGTGATAAAGTGTTCTTATTTGGGATTAATTGGATGTGATAATGATATCAATTAATCTTAGTTATTTATGATACTCGTATCATGTCGCATAGATGATCATGTATGGGTCATTTGAATCTTAAGCATCTTGAGACTTTGTTCATGATGTTTAATTCTTTGACTTGATTGGTATGACCTCGCTATGACTACACATGCCAAACTCCTTTCATCTTTGGAGCAAGATTAATTAAATATATAGTAATCCTTGGTGCAAGATAGAATTCGCACCTCTCTTGGTTCCAAAGAAAGCGGAGTTGAACCATGGTTTTGTTGTTGTTTTGTTTTTTGTAAAAGCCAAATTTCATTAAAATAAAATAAATATTTACATAGTTTGAAAGAGAACGACTAATCTAGATCATGGCCACCAGCCTTACAAAGAAGAGTGATTATACAACAGTGATCTCCATTCTCCTTTGCTAAGCAAGTCGCTCATACCTATTATTTTATTGCTTGTCTAGGGCCATAGCTATCAACTTATCATCCTATGGATGGTACACAACTCACCGATGACTTTTAGGATATGAGCTGAAAGGGTCTTTACTGTCAACTTATCAGTCCTATGGATTGGTACACAACTCAGCCTACTTGTCTGAAAGCTTCCAGAGATTGAGAGTGGTGTATAATCCTCTATTCTAGCCTGATATGCATCTGTTCATTCAAACTTCCCTGCCGTATATATTTCTGGATATGGTTCATCAGTATGGCCATATATTGTTTTCAAAAGCACCGTGCAATATATCTATTAGGTTCTGTACATGTGCACATTGTTCCTCTTTAATTCAAAACACAAATCATGGCCAAGATCTTCTCAGAGTTTCCACCTAACCTACCTTAGAGAAAATCATGTGATAAGATATGAAACAATTTGATGTTGAGAGGGGGTAGGAGGTACTTACCTCCTGTCGATTCTTACTTTCTTCATTTTCTTTGTAATAGACTTACTTTATCAGGTTGCTATATCCGCTTCAGTGGCCAATAAATATAGCAGTCAACACTGTTGTAAAATGGGGGTTGCGGTGTGGTAAATTGAGCTATTCTTTGTCTGCTTTGCCTAATTTGTACCTGAGAGTTAACCACAAAAATAGTACTACTTCAAGGTAACAGCATATAACTGGGTATGTTTCATGCTTCTGATCAGCTCTTCTACATTAAAATGCAGTACACAAGAAACAAACAGTTAAAACTCTCAACCCACAGTCCAATAGATGATACTCAGATATGAAATTGCATACACTCTAAGGGATTAATCAACCAATCAACAAAATCGAAGGAGAACTTATGTGATGCAATTTTAGCTTCCAACCAGAACCAAACTTCAAACTATATGTATTGAACAATCCAATCTACATTGATATATTTTGCTTGAAATTGGGCTTTGGCTTTGGTTATCCACAAAGACCACACTGCAGCCAACCACAATGATTTCCATAAATCCTCATTAACTCTCCTCGGTTTAGCATCAAGCAATTGCCATAGGGATGGAGCTTCCTGCATAACATTATGCCCCTATAGTGACAACCAGGAAATAAATTTGTGCTAGACATGCAAAGAAACACTGCATTTAGAAAACAAATGATAAATGGATTCAGTGTCAAAAACTGAATCCATAAGCACAGTGGACTAGATAAGAATATGTTTTGTGGAATGATTCTTCTGTTTTGTAGGGACTCCTTCACTGTATTGTGTCCTGCTTCATTTTCCATGCAAATACAGAAACCTTCATGGGTGATATTTGGTTCCAAATCAAGGTTAGATTGTTTGTCTCCTGTTCTTAATATGGTTGTTTATGGGAGATGATATGCTGATAGGTAGCTTGAACCGTGTAATTCCCTTTCTATTGACCTCTAAACATATATTTAGCAGCACGTAGAGTATCTGGATATATATACCCTGCAATAAGTATGTCAGATTGTCTAGTTCCACAAGCTCTATGGGGTTGGGATTTCTTCTCCATGACCATTTCCATTGCCAAGTGGAGATTACTCAATATCCCATTTCTGCCACACATGAGTTTTGCTATGAAGTTACCCTAAATAAGCTGCTAAAACATTTTGAGAGTGGCTTTTCAGAGAACCATTTTCCATCCAGAACTTAGGGGGTGTTTTCTGCAGCCTTCTTATGCTTATAATTGGCTTATAAGAACCTTTTTTTAAAAAAGGAGGAGTTATTTTTGGAAAAAAGGTGCTTATAAGCCAATTATAATATTAAGAAGGTTGCACAAAATAGGGGCTTAATGCTGAGTCCCTTTCCTAACTTCATAGAGATACCTTGTTGGAAAACAGGAGTAGCTGCAACATTGTGTATAATTTTCCACCAAGGAGATGGTTGAGTGGATTTGATGTGATGATTGTTAGGAATTTGCATAGGTGGTTTGAGGTCACGCAGACCCCCAAACTCCAGCAAATCTCCTTTTCCATATTTTGATCTTAGTATTGAAATAGCTAGGCTGTTTTCTTTTGTGATCAATCTTGCACACCATTTGGACATCATCGCCACATTGAATGCCTCAAGGCAACACACTCCGAGACCTCCTTGTTTGTCTGCACTGGTTATTTTATCCCAGAGACCCAGCAAATGTCCTTTTTATCAAATCCACCATCCCAGAAGAACATCTCTAAATGGTGGCCAATTTTTCGATCACTGATGAAGGGGACAGATAATAACCGAAGAAAGTGATGTGGAGTTATCAATAATGAGTCGAGGAGAGTCAAACTCACTTAGAGCTGCTGAGAACTTATCAAATACTTGTTGCCATGTAGTCTGTTTTCTAGTTTGACATCCAACTGGAAATCCCAAATATTTGAAAGGAATATTCCCAACTTCTAAAATAAGATAGGATGCCACTTCTTGAGTTGTTCATCAGGTATGTTCAGACAAAGAAGACTACTTTTGCTGAAATTTATGCGTAAGGCTGGAATTATATCAAAATTCCTTAATATGGCATTGATTACCCTTACATTACTCAATGAGTCTTAACCAAAGATCAAGGTGTCATCAGTAAATTGTAAATGAGTCATTTGTATAGCTTCTCTACCAATCCGAATCCAAAAAATAGAATTAAAGTTGTCGCCTTGGAGATCAAATTTGATAAGCCTTCAGCTGCTAAGAGGATAAGAATGGGGATAAGGGGTCCCCTTGCCTCAATCCTCTACCTGGTTTAAATTCTTTTGAGGGGCTCCCATTGATTAGTATGTATGTAGAGGCAGATTCGAAGAGTTCCCTTACCCAACTTATCCAGAATGATGGGAAAGCCATTAGCTGCTATATTTCTTGCAGGTAATCCCAATTAATAGTATCAAATGCCTTTTCAAAATCAACCTTAAAGATTAGGGCCTTGATCTTTTTCTTTTTTATTTCCTCAAGGGTTTCATTTGCTATCATAATGCAGTCTATAGCTTTCTGCCTGGGACAAAAGCCATATTTGTTGGAGCAATAATAGCATCAATATGTGGGATGAGCCATTTTGCTAACACTTTAGTTATGATTTTAGGAATAGAACTCAGAAAAGTAATAGGCCTATAGTCATCACAACACAGGAGTAGATGATTTGGCCAGTAGAGTAACATTCATTGTGTTGCATCCTTTGACCAACTTGCGGTTTCTGTAAAACTCTCTGAACAGTTGCAGTAAGTCATCCTTCAACATACTTGAAAAATGTTTAATGAATTTGAAGTTTAAACCATCCGGAGCAGTACTTTTACAACTACCACAATCAGAAATAACAGACATAATTTCTTGTTCGGTGAAGGGTGTGATCAGGGCTCTTTGTGCTTGGATAGTGAGTGATCTGAAAGGCATATTAACCATGCAAGGTCTAGGCAAAATAGGACTTGTGAATCTCTGTTTGAAATGTTGTACAAAATAGTTTTCATATCATTGGGATCTGCAATCAAGACAGTTCCACTTCTAATGCCATCTATCAGATTCATATAATTATTTTATGGATGCAATTGTGAAAATATTTTGTGTTAGCATCTCCCTGGTGGAGCCATTTTAATCTTGATTGCTGTAAAGATTGGTCGTCTAATTTCCTTATGATACAACCAAGTGTTCACGCAAAGAGTAGATTTCATGTAGTATGTTCTATTCCTGATGAATATTAGTCCCAGATTTTGAGCTATTTCCTTTTCAGTGAGTTCAACAAGTATAGCAGTTCTTGTACCTTCCAAATTTTGTGGAGTTGATTGATACCACTCTCTCATACCCTTCCTAAGAACCTGAAGTTTGACCTTTATTTTGAAGCTGGCAAATCCCTCCTCTTCATGATTTTTCCATATCTCTTCTACCAACTGTACAAAGGATGGGTCTTCAAGCCACCAATCAAGAACCCTTAAAGTTGTGGGGCTCCAATTATAGGATTTTGGGGAGAGGCTAATGGGGCAATTGTCAGAGTCCTCTCTTTGTAATCCAATTTGTATCCAATTGTCATTTTGATTTAGCCAGAGATTATTTACCAAGAATATATCAAGTCTACTCATTGCTTTGTAAGAGTTTAGATACCATGTGAAGCGCCTCTTTTACATCCTTAAATCAACTAGATCAAGGCTCTGAACAAAGTTCTTAAAAGCATATATTTCTTGTTCTTTTGAACGGTGTGTCATGCCCCTCCTTTCATTCCTGTGTAATATGGCATTACAGTCACCCATCACACACCTTTTTTGCTCCTCCCTGTTGGTGTGCAATGCCCTAATTTCATTCCATTACTAAGTTTTTTGCTGTAAAATTTCTCGGTCCATAGACATTGAGCATGTTGGATAGACTATTTTCATCGTACCAATGTCAAGTTACTCCTAGAATTCCATCTCCTGATAAGATGTTAACTTTAGTTAAACCGTTTTAGCTCCAAATACATAATAAACCTCTAGATTTTCCACTAGAATCCTTATAGATTGACTCATATTCTCTATCATACCACAGTTTGCTACAAAGTCTTCATCCATCAAATTTATTTTAGTTTCTTGAAGATTGATGAAATCTGGTTTCTCCCTCTTAATAAGTTCACATACTCTTTTCTTTCTTCCCGGGCTACACAAGCCTCTAATGTTATATGAGGTGATCTTCGTTTAAATATTTTATTATCTCCCTTCTTCTTGCTACCTAGAGTAGCTGCTTTTGAGATTTTCTATTTATGGTATTCAGATTGATGGGGGTGTTACTGATTTTCCTCTTGATGTTGGCCCTATAATAGCCCCAGATGAACACCCACATTCATAGTCAAATAAGCCTCTAATTGTTGTTGATTCACAGATGAACACCCACATTCATAGTGTTGTTTAACGCTAGCTCACCCAGCCACTCCTGAAGTCCTTCCTTTTCAATCTTAGATAAAAGAGATGATTCTTTCCTTGTTTGACTTCTAGTTCTAGGTCTCCTATGTAGGGTTTCCTTTGAGCCTTTCTCTCTTGGTGTGGAATGAGCTCTGGGACAAATAGAGTTGATGTGTGGGAATTCATCTTCATTGTTGATGGCTGGGATTGGATGTTTTATGTGAGTTTGAGTGACCACAACCACTGGAGTGAGTTCCTCAACACCTACTTTGTTGAGAGGGTTGTTAGATACTTGTACACTAACACTAATAAAGAATGAAGATTCGTAGGATTAATATAGTTCATTATAGAACAAATAGTACTCATTGCACCAAAACCTATTTGTCAACCTTGAGGGAAGGATAGTATATAAATAATGATTATATCAAAGGGCGATCCTCGAGTAATCTTCAAGTACAAAAGTCCATATGAGTTGAGACTTTAGCCCCGTGCCTATAGTAACCCATTTGGGAGTTAAGCAATAAGGTCCTAACACGGCATCACAGAGGCCCCAATGTCGTCTTTGTTATTTTGCAAGAAAATTAATTTAGATGATTACCATTAAGTAGAGAGTCTAACTATGGCTTATGGTTAAGTATTTAATTAAAAAAAAATTATAAGTCAAAATTCATTAATAATAAAAGAGTTTGTACAACTTTTTTACAAGAGATAAGATAGTATTACGGAAAGCAATAAATAATCCAAACATAAGAAATGAATCTTCTTTAGGAACAAGGGCGAGGTGCCCAACATTGGTCAAAATGACACTTAGCTATGTAGGTTGCCATGTGCTAGATACAGGGGTCATTACCATGACCGAAAATCCAACTCTGCCGGTTCACCTTGTAGTATCAAAGTCATGAGAGTGTTACAATAGTCCATTAAGCCAAGACTTAATGACTACTGCAGCATTGATCTGCTGACATTCAACTATGCAGGCCGTCATACAAATATGACAGTAGGAGTCTTTACTGTAGTAATTGACACAGCTCGACCTATTTACCTTATAGCATCATAGTCCTTTTCATTGCTGCAATTTCACCTATTCCCTTGTCTTCGTTTTGAAGTCACATGGAGGAAGTCAGCCTGCAGTTAGTGTTATTGTTGTTTTTTCTGCTCAAGCTTCAACTTCTTTTCATCAATCACGACCACCATCTAGCACCTAAGGAAATCTTCTTTAACCACCCTATGTTCATGCTTCAGGATGGATGCCTCTAGTGGATGGATTTCTCATGTTCTTATACATTCGAGATATTTAATTCAAAAGTTCATTGTAAAAGTGGGCTAGATGGTGATGTAGTTTCCCGAAATTGCTTATCTATTACATTGGCCAACCTGACATATTTATCGAATTTGAAAGGGTAAAATGGTCCTTTTTAAATATTATAGGTAACTATTTAGCCCACTTGTGGGTGGTAGATATTATGTGTTATCTTGTTGTGTGGGTGGCAGAGGGTTTCTTGTCACCTTGATTGGGGCTCAATGTGGACAAGACATGTTGGTGGTAGAAACAAGCTTTCACCAGAGTGGTGTATGTGGATGCCTTATACCACAAAGTCATCGGATCTTCAGTCGAGTTAATCCTCCTCGACGTCGAATAAATGAGTACAAGGGGGATCGTCGAGGTTTATGAAGCTTTCCTTCAGAGGTGACTTTGTGGTGTCGCCTAGTAAACTGACCTTCTTTAATGATCTTCTTGCCATACTTTTTTCTCTCACATTAAGCATTTTCCCATTTGTTCGTATAGCTAAGTGGTCTTCAAAAGGTAATCAATATGATTTTCCTATTCAAATCTATATTCTATTATGCGTATAGAGTTGAATTTTTGTATGGGAGATGGTTTATTCATATGTACAATGTAATTGGTGTTATCATCTTACTCCAAGCAAGCCAGCAAATCCTTCTTTTGTCCGTGTCGCAGTCAAGAAAAAAAGAACTCATAATTGATTTCAGTTTGTTAAGAACAACAGCAAGGGCTATGAAGAAACCTAGGAAATGTGCAGCTAAAGTAGCAAGTTTGAACTCAAGAGAGTCAATTTCTCTCCACTGGATATTTGTCGATTCTGCCACTGATTTAATGTCCTGCTGTACTTCTCAATAACTGGCATCCATGTATATTTTTTCCTCGGGTTGACACCTAGTGGCAGTCCTAGATAAGTGAATGGCAGAGTTCCAGTTTTGCAATCAAGGAAGGCTGCCATTTCCTGGATAGTTCTTGGAGGAACGCAAGACTACTCTTGCACAAAATTACTTTCAAACCCGAGACAAGCTCAAAGTTGAGTAGTATGGCCTTGAATACTTTAATTGTACTCCATGAAGCCTCTCCAAAAGAGAAGTGTGTCATCGACAAATTGAAGATGAGTTAGGCCAATGTTTTCTGCACCAATTCAGACTCCTCCTAACATCTATAGTTATGCTGCTCTTTGGATCATGTTGGAAAGATCATTGGCAGCTATCAGATATAAGACGGGAGGGAGTGGATCTTATTGTCGTAAGCCTTTCTTCAGTTCGAATTCAGATGTTGGACTTCCATTGATGAGAATGAAAGTAGATGCAGAATTGAGCAACTCTTTAATCCAACATATCTAGATTAAATGAAACCCCATATGCATCATAATATATTGAAAGGCCTTTTCAAAATCAACGTTCAGAATGATTGCTTCCTTTTTCTTTTTTTTAGATCATCCAAAGCTACATCCGCAGCAAGGACTCCATCTAAAAGTTTTCTCCCTATAATAAATGCCATTTGATTTGGTGTAATAATGTAACTTATGATGAGGCTGATTCTATTAGCCAAGACTTTAGAAATAATCTTAGGGATGGCCCCTATGAGGGTAATAGGCCAAAAATCATTGAAGCTGAGTGGTGGGTTTGTTTTTGCTAGCAGTGTGATGTGAGTTGCATTGCTGCCTCTAACCAACTTACCATTTTCGTAGAATTGTCTAAATAATTGGCATAACTCATCCTTCATTAGGTGTAAGAATTTCTTTATACACTTGAAGTTTATATCATCCGGGCCAGAACTTTTGTTCTGGACACAACCAGCTACGGCATTTAGGATCTCCACTTTAGTGAAAGGTGTAATTAGGTAGCCTTGAGCCTCTTGACCAATGTTTTTAAAATTCATGTTGCTGATCTTAGGCCTAGGCCAACTCACTTTAGAGAATCTCTCTTCAAACTGCCTTTCGAAGCTATTTTTAATCAAATCAGGATCTTCAAGCCAGCTATTATCATCCCATATTCCTCTGATGGAGTTTTTTCTTTTATTTCTCTTAAGGCGATGATGAAAATACATCTCCCTTTCTCATCCAGTTAACTCTTGATTTCTTGAATGCAACATTGTCTAGTTGTTTGGTGATCTTCCCAAGTTCATCCGTGAGCTGGATGTTACTGATAGATGTTGCTGCGGTGATGTGATATGTACTGGCTCTCTATGCTTCCAACTCCATATCCTAGCATTTGTTTAGAATTTCCTATTTTTTTATTCCACATCCGAGGGCTACTTTGATTCAAGCTTTTTATGCCAAATCTGAGAGCCTGCAATTTGGTTTTGAGTTTGAAGCTAGCATAGCCTTCTGGTAGTGTATTGTTCCATATAGTCTCTATCATTTCCACATAACGTTTATCCTCCAGCCAACAATCCAAAACCTTAAGGGGTTCAGGCCCACAGTTTAGAGCATTAGAAGATAGTCTCATAGGACAATGGTCAGAGTCTTCTTTCTAAAGATCAGTTTGTATCCAATCAGTGCCCTGCTAAAGCCATTTCTCATTGCATGAGAATATATCAAGTCTGCTCATTGATGAAAGGGAGTTTATGTATCATGTATACCTTCTTCTTTCCATTCTCAAATCCATTAATTTTAAATCATTGACAAACTGCCTAAAACAAGATATTTCTTGATCATTTTGATGAATGGCTGAGCCCTTCCTTTCACTTGCCTCAAGGGCAGCATTGAAATCACCCATCCAACACCACTTTTCATCTCCTTTGTCTGTGTATAGGTCTCTTATACTCTCCCATTGAATCTGTTTGGATGATAAGTCTTGGGGGTCATATATGTTCAACATGTTAGAGATAGTATGTTCATTTATCCATAGACCATTAATGCCTAATACCCCCATTGCATCCATGATAAAGTTTCTACTAAATTTGTTTTTTCCCAGATACAGAGTAGTCCCCCGGATTGTCCATTGGAACCTTTGTATACCAAGTCAAAATCTTAATCCTTCCAAAGATAAAACAATAATTTAGACTCAATAATGTCCATTTTTGTCTATTGTATGCTGATAAAGTCTGGCCTTTCATTAGATATTAGGCGTTTTAATCTCTTCTTCCTTTCAGGGCTACATAAACCTCTTACATTGTAAGTTAGGATTTTCATAAAATATTTCTCCATCTCCTTTCTTGCCGCTTCCAGGTGTTGCATGAGTCTGTGATTTTCTATTTATTTCATTCATCTGTATAATATTTTGCAGTGTCTCTTCTGGACGAGGGCCATAAGTTCATCCAAGTTCACATCCTATTTCCATAATAGTTTCAGCTTCATTCCTCTATTGATTGTCTGACACTAAACGTGTAGGAGATATTTCTGGTTGGGTAGGGAAGTGTTCCTGCATAGTCCTGACCCCAATCATTTAGTTGCCTAATCTTTGATTTCGTCCACGTCCTTTTCTACTTTGGCTTCCTGTTTTAGGCCCACCATCCTAATTTTTTATGGTTGTCTTTTTTCTAAGACTTAGGAATAGTGGAGTGTTGTCCTTCTTTTTCCAGAGGTACTGCGAGTATAGGTGGAAAGTCTGCAACTAGGTTGAGTTCAAAGGTTGCTTCTTGAGGTGCCCCTTCTGAGTGAGATATTTCTGGTTCTAATGCCATTGGGATAGGCAATGATGCATTGAGGGTACCATCCTCTGACTACTACTTTGCTCTTTACTTATATCAGAATGTTCCTTTATACGATGGTCTCCCGAGTTTGGGGTATTGGGAACATCTTGTTTCAATGGCTGTATTGATGCAGGTAGTTTAGGCACACGATCAGGAGTCTCCATAATGGTTTCCTCAGTAGTATCATCCTGTAATATGTCTAAGCCATCTTGATCTCCAGCTACCGTTGGCCACCAATTCAATAGAACAGGAGACTATGATCTGTCTTCCTTCAAGCTGTCAGTTGGTCCTTTTGTTGCCTGATAGGTATCTTTAACTTGTGTAACAGGGTCACATGGACGAATTTGTTGTTTATAATGCTTGAAGAACACCTTGTGTACAACCAACGAAGGTCATGATTTTTGTAGTAACAAATACGCCACAAACGACCCCCTTAAGGTATTGAGTTACCAACCAAGAATCAAATGATAAGCCCAAAAGAACACGATGCCACTAAACTAAAAAAGAGAAAAGATAAATCAAATAATGTTTAAAACCAAAAGAGAATACTAATCTCACAAAACTCAATTCAAAACTTGTGTGTCCAATACAAAGAATGTCAAGGCCTTTATATAGGCATAGCTAATCCTATAATTTGAATAAAATTCGTACAACATTAATAAGGAAATTTTAAAGTAACTAGGAAACTAATTAATTATAGAAATTTGACAAAAAAACATGTCCTAGGCTACGAAGGAAAGTTAGCCTACGTGTTTTGTGGCTTCCTTATGAGTCTTGGTCTTGTAATGAAGCTTCTTGAAAGGAAAAAAGAGTGTTGGTTGTGTAGGAAACATCTTTCCTTGGCTAATGAGACAAAATCCCTAAATTGTAAAAGTCATCTATACAATGGTTGGAGAAGGCCCGGAGATCACACAGGAAGTTTCTCATGCTGGGTAAGGGCAGGAACAACTTCCAGCTTTCATGGTGGCAATCCCCAAAAT
Source organism: Pinguicula moranensis (assembly GCA_028565015.1). Classification (NCBI taxonomy): domain Eukaryota; kingdom Viridiplantae; phylum Streptophyta; class Magnoliopsida; order Lamiales; family Lentibulariaceae; genus Pinguicula; species Pinguicula moranensis. The sequence continues at coordinate 24,654 of JAOWBN010142465.1, forward strand.
CCTCAAGATCAACACACACTCAGGCAGTTTGTCAGATGAAAATGAGACAATGTATGAGAGACACGAGCTTGAAGCAACTCAATTCGAAGGGATATTGTATTCGGATGACTTTAAAACTTTGAAAAAAGATTTCAAGACAATGGAAGAGCGAAAACATGGCTTCATGATATGCAATAAGCCTAGATGTGTCGGAGGAACTTTCCTTTTTTTCCAATTTTCCCATTTTCTCCTTCTCTTTCCTCCATGTTTTTAGCTATTTATTCATTATGGATTGGGCCTTGAACTTCCCCTCTTGGTCCAGACATTGAACCTTAATGGGCCGGATCTTCTCAATTGGGTCGTGGGTCCCATTTGACATTTTTTGGATGTAGGTTACAAAAATTCCATATGACAAATTTACAACCTACATTTCTTTGAGTATTCCATTTATGACCTCTTTGAATTCCATACTCTTCACTGTTGTGGTAGGCCCATTGGACATAATGAGTGGATCATATTGTTTGGCGGGCTTCATTGCCTTCTCAAATTGATTTCCACCTTCAATGGACATCATGGGTTTGTCCTCTCCATCCTAGGGGTCATGTCTCCCTTGTTTGGGCTTGGGTGACACAAGGGTTGCATCATGATCTATATGACACTAGCACGAGCTGCAACTCTGAATGTCTTGGGCAGGAATCTAAAGTTGGGTCAAATATTTCATTGGGAAATAGCAAAGAATCAGCCAGGGAGCTATCAAAAAATTAGATTAACCTGAATGCATTGGTCCGTCCTCCTACTCGAGATACTATGCTCAAGTTCTCTGACCGTCTAGCTGTTGAGACCTCTATAGTCAAATGAATCCCAAACAAACTTTAAGGGCGTCCCAAATCCCTCTCTCAAGTGTTTGTGTTTGATTCACGAGTGAGCATAGGAGACCCTAAGCAGTTTGCACTACAGGCCCTCATCCCTCAAATAGATGCCACCACTTCTTCTGAAATGATGGTCCTAGAAACTATAGATACTAAATCATCTTAATGTTTCTACCTCATCTCCTGTAGTACCCAAGCAAAGTGATCCCCCTACTCTCCTACCTTTAGCTGAGGAGGGTGAGCTGGTAATCCAAAATGAGACTCGGGTTGTAGTACAAATCCTCACTCTGAAACAGCATGAGGCTCAAAAGAGCCTGAGTCTGGTAGAAGAATTCCCTCCCCTTGGAGTTCAGGTAACCTCAATGCCTTCACTTAAAAGGCCAAAGTTAGGGGAGGACGCCCTAGAAATCGGAGCCAAACTCGTAAGGAATTGGACTTAGTACGAGATGAAGAGATTGCCACACTTGATGAATGGATTGGGAACCTGATCAACCAAAATCCATCCTATGATGAGTTACCTAGTAAGGAAATTGTCATCACCTTGGACCACATAAGAGCTGAAGCTGATTCATCCAGGAGTTTTGGTGAAGACCTTGGCATATATGCTGATGAACATGAAATCCAAGTAACTTAAATCTAAGGGCAATGCGATCTCTGGTAGCCAACTGCCAGAACAGATAAAACCCCTCATATGAAATGGATCACCTACAATGTAAGGGGGCTTGGGACTCAAGTCGGAAGGAAGAGGGTTAAGGAAGTAATCACCCAGCCAAAAGTAGACTTCATCAGTCTACAAGAGACCAAGCCTAGAAACAATTGACAAGAAGCTCATTGAATACTCGTGGCATGACTTAGAGTTTGACTGGATATATAGCGGATCAACAAGACAGTCTGGTGGCCATATCTGCATCTAGAACAAGATGAATTTTCGCAGGTTATCTATTATCTCTGGTGGTGGTTTCCTTGGAGTGAATGTGTACTGGAATGATGAGGAAATGGGTAGTGTTCTTCTTAATGTCTACTTTGCTGAGCTACATTTAAAACGAAGACAGTGGAAGGAAATTTGTGTACTATACCCATAGAGAAAGGAACTGAAATGGTGTGTAATGGGCTATTTCAATGTAGTCCTAGACAGAAGAGTAGTGAAAGGTCCCTCGCAACAAGGCTATCTTGTTGAGATTGATGGTTTTAAGGACTTCATCAGAAAAATGCAACTGAAGGACCTCCCGATAGTAAAAAGGAAGTTTCCTTGGTACCTCAAATCCCTACGAGCCATGAGTCGTCTAGATAGGTTTCTATTCAATAAGTTGTGGTTGGAAAATGAAGCTGATTGATTCAAACTGGACTGGATGGGGATGACTCTAACCACTTTCCAGTCCATCTATGCTCTAAACATCAAAATTGGGGGCCTAATCCCCTGAAAGTCCTATATAACTAGATAGATCTCCCTGATTATAATTCCATTATTCCATGACATCTGGTCTGCTCCAAGTACTCACAAGTATGCTAGACAGCGGAATAAAGATAAGATCAAAGCAATTAGAATGGGCATCAGATACTGGAATCAAACTGTTATCAGACCTCAAACAGATTGACTTATCTGTTACTGGTGTGGACTCAGAACAAGCTACTAGAATTAAAGGGGAGATTGATAAGCTCACGTTGAACCAGGACATTCAATCATTCCAAAAAGCATGATTGGACGGGCTGTAGGGAAAGATAAGGTGGAGGTGTCACATTTACAATTTGTGGATGATATTATTATGTTTGGCCAAGATAATTGGAGCACTGTCAAAACATTAAGGGCTATTCTACAACATTTTTAAGTAGTATCAGGGCTTAAGATCAACTTCACCAATACAAAACTGATAGGCATCAACACCCCTGACTCAGCAGTTGAGGACATGGTAGCATTTCTGAGTTACCAGATAGGAACTATTTCATTCATTTAAGTATATGGGATTACTTGTTTGATAAAAATTGAATAATATGGTTACTTGTCCATTGGTAGTGGATAAGTTTAGTAGGACACTGACTACATGGGAACACAGGCATCTCTCTTTGGTAGGAAAACTCACTTAATTAAATTTTGTACTCTTAGCTCCCCTCCCCCCTCTTCTCCTTCATTAAAGTCCTTGCCATTGTTATTAAGAAACTGACATCAATTCATGGGGACTTTTTTCTGGGGGAGCTCAAGTGAGAGAAGGAGAATTTGTTGAAGTTCTTGGAAGAAGATCACAACATCAGCTTAAAAAGGGGGGAGGGGGAGGGGACTGGGAGTGAGGAATTTGACAGATTTTCATGATGCAATGTTCGGTAAATCGGGAGATAGACTGATTAATGGAGAAAGATCCCTCGTTGGAGCGGTTCTAAGGTCCAAATAACGGGAAGATGGGATGGTTCAAGTGGGGGAACATGGACAAATCAGAACACTTAATACACAAACTTTGATAAATGCAAGGAGAAATAGGAGTCATGCTTATCCAAGTAGATGGTGGAGTAAAGTGCAAGAGATAATGAATGCCACATGATTTGCTCAGAATTACAGAGTGATCTTGGGAATGGGGTAGGAATTTGCTTCTGAACTCATAGGTGGCAACAGAACATATTGTTGGCCAGCAAGTACCCAATAATATTTTGAGTAGTGGGGAGTAAACAAATCTGTGTTGCAGAATCTGGTTTTGAGGAAGAAGATGAATGTAAATGGAACTGGAATTGGAGAAGGCCATTGAGAGTATCAGAACTGCCATATCTCAAAGATTTGGAGGAATTTATAATGGACAGGAAACCAGACCCCAACAACATAGATAAGTACTGCTTTGGCAACGAATCAACTAGATTGTATAGCTGCAAGGAGGCTTATCATATAATATCATAATCTAGAGACCCTGTATTCAGCCAACAGCAGATGGAGCTCACTAAAATGGTGTGGAATAGATATGCTCCAAAGAAAGTGTGTACCTATGGCTGGAAACTCATCCAAAATGCTATTCCGACTAAGTTTAACCTGCAAGGCAAGCATGTCATATCGGATGATCAGGAGGTCAATTGTACATTGTGTAGAACATAGCAGGAGACAACTGATCACCTTTTTCATGATTGTGATATCAAGAAACAAGTATGGTTCGGACTCAAGATATGGCTAACATCAAGGGCGACAGGTATGACAATTAACAGATCCGCAGTACCATCTCTAAAGGAATTCAGGACAGAGGCACAAAGAGGTACCAATTCTAAAATATGGTCATCCCTTTGGTTAGCATTTGTGTTGACCCTCTGGAAAATGCG
>JAOWBN010142466.1:0-18842 GCA_028565015.1 Pinguicula moranensis
GAAAAGGCTATAGCTTTGTTCCATTTCATGAAGTGCAGAGGGTTAAGCCCAAATTTGGTTACTTATAATGTGATGTTGGGTGTCTATGGCAGAAAAGGTCGTTCTTGGGGTAAGATTTTATAGCTTCTGGATGAGATGAGTTGTTAGGGGCTTCATTTCGATGAGTTCACTTAGTGGGTATTTGCAAGTTCTTATACTTAGGTAGAAGTAGCTTTTCAAAAGTCACCGGGATTTTCCGCTTGTGGTAGAGAAGGGTTGTTGGATGAAGCGAAGAGTTTCTTTGATGGGATCAAGTTAAGCGGATACATCCCTGGAACTGTAACTTATAACTCGTTGCTACAAGTTTATGGAAAAGCTGGAATTTACAATGAGGCCTTGAGTATTTTGAAAGAGATGGATAATTGCCATCCTGACTCAGTAACTTATAATGAACTTGTGGCTGCTTATGTTAGAGCAGGTTTCCATGATGGAGGAGCAACTTTGATTGGCACTATGACGGAAAAGGGTTTATTGCCGAATGCCGTCTGTTGGGCGAAAATGTCCCACACAGATTGAGAACAAGAAAATTGTTAGATATAAATGGATAAACACTAGCTTAATTTGTATGAGGCTTTTGAGGTAAAATCTCAAGAACAAATTCGTGAGGGCATAAGATCATACTAATGTGGTATTGGGTAGTGTTCAAAATTCTAATAGTAGTACGGTGAGAGTGGATCGACGATAGCCGTGTAGAGACATAAGTAGTTGGACCTTGTTTTCCATGAGATGAACTGTGGTTTTGAGCCTAATCGAGATACTTTTAACACTCTGATAAGTGCTTATGGTAGATGCGGGTCAGAAGTAGATGCGCAGAGGAGATTGGAAAGCTGCATAATCTGTGATTCTAGATATGAGAAACAAGGGTTTTAAGCCCAATGAAACCACATACTCTCTGATGCTCCATAGCTACTCTAAAGGAGGAAACATTCGTGGGATTGAAAGAATCCATGGATGCTTTGGTATTTTCAGCAAAGATTTCATTTTATTGATCAAACTTGCGTTTACATTATCAAATTACATGCTTTTATAATCCTCAAAGATGATTCTAGATTAACTATCACTCTCTTTGTTATAGATGCTATCTGGAAGAATCTAGACTAATTACCACAACAACATTGATGAAGACGTCTCGAGAATTCTCTGAAAGGCTGGATTACAAGTCTTGATAGGCTTCATGGGCTATCTTCATGAGCTTGATTAATTATCACCAATACAATTATGGGCTATGGCACAACAGAAAGAATGGCTAAAGAAATTTATGACGGTCACATATTCACTAGCTGGATGCTTTATAGAACTCTCATTCCAGCAAATTTCAAGTGTAGATCAGTCACCGGCAATGAGAGAGCATTCCAAGAGTTCATCAAGAATGGTTACAAGCCCGCTCTCCATCTTTGCTAGTGCTCCATATAATTCGGGAGAGTGGTCTGCATCCTGCTCTTGTCACCTACAACAGCTTTATGGACATGTATGCTCGATCCCTTGAATGCTGGAAAGCACGAGAAGTTCTCAGCAGATTGCTAGAAAACGGTGTAAATCCGGATCTTGTATCGTATAACACAGTTATCCGAATCTTGTATCGTATAACACAGTTATCAAAGGCTTCTGCATGCAAGGCCTAACTAGAGGAATAAGACCCTGTATAGTTACCTATAATAAATTAGTTACTGGCTTCTCAGGACGAGGATTCTTCGACGAAGTGGATGAATTGATTGGCTGTATGTTTGATAACAACTGCAGTCCTAACGAGCTTACGTATAACACAGTGGTAGGTGGCTATTGTAAAGCCAAAAGGTACAAGGATGCCATGGAGTTTATTTTTTTTGATAATTGCCATGGAGTTTTTGTTTTGTTTTTTTTATAATTGCCATGGAGTTTATTGCAGAGGCTTGTATATAGAGTCAGGGAATAAACTTTTTAGGGGGTGTTGTACAAAAATATTTTTTTTTGGATAATTTTTTTAGAAGGTGATAAAATAATTAACTTGTACAATAATTATAAAAATAATAATAATTAATTTATTAAACAGAGATAAATATATATAAATTTATAAGATTGAACTGAAATACCAATAATAAAAATAAAATTCAACTAAAAAAAGCTCAAATAAAAATTATCAAACTTGATGGTGCGTGTTGTCCCAGCGGCCATGATTCCTGACACACAGAACTTGCCTAGTGAGATCAGAGGATCGAATCTGGCTGGTGACATCTCTGGCACTGTCAGCAGGATTAATCGGGTAAGATCTTGGATCGACCCAGATTAATCGGGTAGGATTTTGGATCGATCCAAATTAATCGAGTAGGGTCTTGGATCGACCCGAATACCTGGAGTTTAAAAATTATCAAACTTGATTGTTGAAAAATGTCGGAAAATCCTATATATCATTTCTACATTTTTACATTCGAAGGAAAAAGTGCCGCCGATTTCGGCTTCCGTGCATTCAGAACATGAATTACCGGAACTATCCTCGGTCTTCTCTGACAATTATTTTCCCAGTCCTGTGCGTACTCACTTTCTCACCCCCAACGCCAACGGCATCCACACACTTGAAAAGTACATTTACTTCTTCTTCTTCTTCCAATGTGAGCAAATTCCGCCATTTCAATTCTAGATTTTGTCTGAAAAGGAGCGAGAAAGTATTAGTAAGATTTTGTTTTGTTTTTAGCATTTTTTTTCTGTATTGAATAACAATGCCAATAAAGAGTGAATCTGCGACGCCGCCGCCGAGGATCGGGAAGATCGGTCCGTACACCGTCTTCGTGACGCCCCCGTCCACTCCGAATGCCCCCCTCAACCCGGAATCTTCGAACAAACCAGCTCCAGTTCCAGTTACATTTCCGGTCCATTCGCCGGTTCGGAAGCCGGTTCAGCTTTCTTCTCCTCCCCCAGTTATGGCCCCGCCTGCCCAGTCCTGTATAAAAGAGGCTTCTTCTTTTGCTTTCTTTTGGAATGCAGTTGCCAAAGTTCAAAATGGTATGTCTCAATTTTGTGTGTAATTCTGCAAGATGTGTTCTTTTTCATTTATAACTTTATTACTTCCTGTGTTCTTGATAAGATGTCGGCTGAGAGACTATAATCTGGTTCTTCTAATTTCTTCTATTTGATTTCTTGTTATAGCACACGCTAGCTTGGATGAGCATGTTGCACATTGGTTTGGCTTGAACCAATCGAAGTACCAGTGGGCATTGGACGATTACTACGAAAGCAATGGAAAAGTTGGTTTTCTCTAAAACTTGAGTCTTTCTATCATTTCGTATTGCATTCTTGTGAGTATAAATTTGCTCGCAGTGTTGCCAATAAGCTCGTCTGGAAAATTCTAGATTAGGCAGCTTCTTTGTAGCGGTTATGAAGTCATTTGCAAATTATGGTATTTGGTGAAATTGATGTTAATTAATCCGACAGTAGTTAACTTCATACTTTGCAATAAAGTTTGGAAGAGTAGAAACCAGAGCACGAGCTTTGAATATAAGCTCATGGCACTTGAGATGATGTGCAGCCTAATTAGTGTTGTTGATACACTCTAAATGCATTTGCTCGAATGTTTTTTTATTCATGTTCATCTCTACCTTCCTTGAAATAACTCCAGTATGGAAGAAAAATGATGTCTTTCATTAAGGGTGTAACTTGGTGTTTTTCTTATTAGCCTAATGACAACCTAAATATAGAAAGGTGGTTGTCTAAACTCCACTCTCTACAGTTAGCTAAGTACATCATGTTGGGAATTAAGGATCCTAACTCAGGCGCCCTTGCAATAAGTGTAGCATCCACAACGAGTTTCATGCATTAATGATCAAATTTCTTGAACTGCTTTACAGTTAGCTCCCAAATAGGAAGGAGATTTTGGAGTTAGATATCTGCATGCAATCTGAAGAGTATGATGGAGTGTGCTGCATCAAGATAACTACGATTTGAATTCTCTCACTTCTCATTTCTTACATGTTGAATCTGTTTTCTTGTTATGGCAGTTACAGAAGAATCAGACAGAGGCCAAAGCCAACAAAATACAGAATTCATAAATGTGTAACCTGCTTAGGACCAAGTAAGAGACTTCAATTAGTCTATTCTGTTTACTTCTTCATTTGTTTCTTCAAACTTGTACAACTTTTGACACCTCCAGTTTTCAGCTTTTGCTGCCATGGATTACAACACTTATCGAAACTCTTCGTTCTATCAACGAGAAGAAGTTAAAGCTGTTCTCATTATATTGTAGCTGATAAATCAAATTATCAGCGGCTTGTAACATTTTCCCAACTTCCCCAACTCTCTTTTTTTGTGTTAATATATGCAATCGAGCAAACTCTTGCATTTTAGTTTCTCGGCCTTTTTTTTTTTTTACCACAAACTGACTATTTTTTTTGATACCATAGTTTTCGAAACTACCAAAATTATTTTGGTCCAACTAATTTATTTGATTCATGCACAATGATTCCAACTCTCATACATGGATCTATTAACGATGGACCAAAAATCTTCCATAACAGTTGCGGTCCTGTGAACATTGAAACTTACAAGTTATACCTATTCTTAAAATTGAAGCCATTATTAGTAATAGGGTGAAATAACCACGGAATTCATTTGATCCATCAAAGGCTCAAGTGGCCAGCGACAATATGTTGTATGCAGCATCTTCTTGCAATAAATTAGAACTCCAAGAAACTACCAGATAAGATACTTGCAGAAAATGCTAAACTATAGATACTCAAAATTGGCCAGTTTATGGAGTAACATAAGTGTCTCGTGAGTGCAAATAGTTCAACGTTTACAGATCAGTAGCTATGATGAAAAAGAAAGCGAATTAACGTTAAGTAACTAACAGCCAAGAGCAACGTTATGTACATTGTTAGGTGACAAATGAGCTTCTCTAGACCGGAGGTATGTTGGCAAAAGAGAACCCTTTGTATCCCTTGTATGCATAGTATGCGATACGCGTGTAATAGAATCCTGGAAGGAATAGAATACCGCCCAGAATAGCAAAAAATATCCCTGCAATAGGTAAATTTGCTCAGAACAATCTACTCAGGAAGGAAGGGGCACATGGTTGGTGCAAGGATAACGAATTGGGATTAAACTAAAATAATAATTTCAATGACAAGGAAGATGACAGAGAAGAAGAATAGCATGGGAAAAAAAAGCGTAAATTGGAGTAAACATTGTAGCTTCCTTGAACCTAAGGAACCATATGGTACAACTAATATCTTCAGCAGGAAGCTGTTCTTCAGCTTTCAGGCTTAAACATGTAGTGAAATTTACATCCTTAAAAAGATCATATAAAATAAGGAGACAGACTCTATGAACTGCAACATCAAAGATGCAGATTTATGTTGGGTGATATGATAAATAACCCAAGAATTGCATAGGATATTGAGTAAACCATTCTAATCTCATGGTTAAATGAACAGACAAATAACCCATCTGGTCTTAACGGTCTCCTTACCTCTACACTTCCTCATCTTTATATCCCTTTACAAAACACATGAACCATAAACTACTCAGATACAGAGATATGTAAATCCGAAAAATGAACTGGGCACCAATAGCTATTCTTCCATGACACCCTTATCTACTCAGAGGGTGCAGCTAAAAACTGTATTTTGTATGATTCTGATACCTTAAAATAGTTCTACATACATAATTTTATTTTTATCAATAAGCTTGTCAGCATAGAACAACTTCAATAAAGGAGACGCAAGTTCTAGTAGATTTCTAAACTCATACTCAAGCTTAAGATGCATTTTCTAGGGAAATAGCATGAACAGCTCGCTTGAAGAAACAAAAATGGCAATCAAACAAATGAACCTTCTCGAAATTTCCTAAAACTCAAAGATTACTATAACTTCTCCAGGTAAATTAAAGACTTCTATAACTAATGAAAAGCTCAAGAATTTCAGTCCACCATAAACCCCAAAACACCAAATAATATACACCTTCGGAGAGACACAGAACCGCCCATTTTTTCCAAATTAAGAAGGGGGCACAACAGTATAAAAGGGCAGGGTAGAGGGTAAAACGGGAAATTTCAAAAAATTACCGTGAGCTCGATCGCCGCCGACACTATTAACGGCCATGACGAATCCCAGTACAATTCCAAGTGTTCCAAACACAAGGAGAGCTACGGCGAGCGCGATCTCCTTGATAGGAGGCTTGTTATTTACGGTATACGAGGTTTCCATCATAATATCCTCGTCCGATATCGAGAACGCATGATCCACGTAAGCCATAGAAGCTATGCGCAAGTATTTTCGATGGGTTTCTCTGTTAATCCTTCAATTTTGGTTTCCGTGAATCAAATGAAGGTACTTTGAAGAGAAGTATTTGTAGGAAGAACTGTGAATCGAGAAGCTTCAAAATTGAGGACTTGTTCTGTTCCGAGTGGAATAAAGAAGAAATAATGAAATGAAATAAGTACTTGTCGACGCCGTGGACGACACGCTGCATAAGGAAAGTGTTTAATTAATTAGCCAGAGTCGGTGAATTTTCCCCCACTGGGTAACAAAAGAGAGAGAATAAAGCGAAAAATTATTGTCCGCTACCAAGTAGTCTAGTGGTTGATCGGGCCCAGCACACATGGCTTGCCTCTTGAGTTTGGGAGTTCGAGTCCCACTGGTCCCTACTTGCAGGGACATTTTGAATTAGTCGGAGGATCCCAGTGGGGCCCGAAGGATACCGAAAGGGACATTTTGGATTAGTCGGAGGGTCCCAGTGGGGCCCGAAGGATATCAAAGTGGGGCTCCACCAGAGGTGAAAGGATACCGAAGTGGGGTCGAACCACCAGAGATGTAGTGAAAAATGATAATTTATTAACAGTAATTCTCAATCTAATAGAAATAAACCCGGAATAATGGCCTAAGATGTCGGGTAATTTAGTTTAATATAATTGGGCCCAGACTAATAGCCCGGAAAAGAAAAAAGATTACAAATGATTAGGTAACATGTGGGACTGTGGTGGTATCAGGTATGCTTCTCACTAGAGAGACATATGAATTGGCCTACGCCTACCGTCAATTTGAAGATTACACAATTCAGATCATTTTTAATTCCGGCAATCTGTGTCTTTTCTAAATTAATTTTTTTTGCTCCAATCAGTTTCCAACGGTTTAAGCGGCATGAAAAATGACTAGAGAACTATTTTTTAAAAAAAATAGTCCAAATCGGTAGAAAACCCTCATGTAAACCATGAGAACTAAAATCAACAATTGAACAGGCAGAAACAGGCAACTTAATTGCAAAATGTAGAAAATTGTACCGAAACAAAACCGCCCAAAGAAGGTAACCAAATTTTTGGGGGGTTTAGCTAACTAAAATCGAATCACCCATGTTTACTTCTCACACGTTTAGGGGGTGTTTTGCGCAGACTCTCTTATGCTTATAATTGGATTATAAGAACTTTTTTTTAAAAAAAATGAAGAGTTATTTTTTGAAAAAAGGTGCTTATAATTGGATTATAATTTTAAGAAGGCTGCGCAAAACATGGCCTAAGTCTCGCAAATGGGCCATAATCCTCGGTTTAAAAGAACAATTCATGAATCAAATTTAAAATTTAAAATTTTAAAAAATATTCAGATTTTAAAAAAAATGAAATTTTAAAAAATATTCAAATTTTAAATAAATATTCATAGTTAAAAAAAAATTCTAAATCTACAAATTTAGATCGTACCTTTTTTGAAGTGAAACTTCATTTGACATAACTGACACTTCACTCAAAAAAAAGTCGGCCCCTCTTTCCGGATTTAAAATTTTGTCGAAAAATTCAAGAGGTGCTCATTTTTTTCACAACCCACTCTTGAGTTTGAGACACCGGAGGATGAAGCGGTGGACGACTACCACGACCACCACGACCACAAGAAGAATATGGTGTTATCGCCTATGAAACCGGTAGTGGTGTGTTCGACTCGCCAAACTCAAAATTAAGATCAATCTAATTTTTCAAAATCAACATCAGCGCCGAAATCAGGGATTAGAAAGTAAGAATTCTCTTCGACGATATTATTGCGGTCGAAAAAAAAAGTTGAAGTGCAAAATTTACCAAAAAAAAAAAAGCACCGAAATGAAAGTTTTAAATAGAGCGAATAATTGAGAATATATGAGGAAAAGACTAGAGATTGATGTGAATAAAATGAAAGGGGTGGAGAGATATTTATAGGTGTAGAAAATTAAAAAAAATTAAAAAATGCCGGTAGGCCCTCCGTGTTGCGGGTTGAAGGTAACTTTTTATTTTATTTTATTAAAAGCATAATATTTTTATAATTTTTGTATTGCTTTAAAATTAGAATTCTAATATTTTATTACTATTTTCTATTTTAATAAATAAATAAATTATTAAAATATTTAATTTTTATAAGTTAGATCACAGGTTTGATCTGACCGGATTTTTTTAAAAATTTTATTTTTTAAAAGAAAAAAATAATTCCGATAATACCCAATGGGCGGTTGCGGCCTGCGAAAAAATCGAATTGAGCCAGACCCGGCTAACCTGTGCGCTGTAGTTCTGCCGATCGGCTGGCTGGCCCATGGGCCGGGCCGGTTATCAGGCCAGTTTGCCCATGGCTATATACAACTCAAAAAAAAATCATATTCTGAATGATAAGGGTGAGGATAATTTTGTAAGTCACTTTGTTTTATTGTTATTCTTTATTAATAAAATTTTCTTAAGCAATATTTTTTTTTTTATCGGACTGAAGAAATGTGTCTGCCCACCGGTCAAAGAAAATGAATTTTCCCTCGAAAGTGGTCGCTGACATTCCCCTTTGTCTTTATCGAAAGTCAATTTAGAGCAGATTTTTTTTCTTCTCAGAAAGCAAGTTGAAATATCTTAAAAGGGTAGGAAGAAAAAGATTTGATCCCAGAAGAAACGGAATTAAATTGTTGGATGTGAATTGATTAAGAATCGAATCTTAATTAATTTATTATGAACACAGAAGATCGCTATCCTTAATGGCCGGGCCCCGCGTGTCCAATTAAAATAACATATAAAATATTTTGTTAATGATTTTTTTATAAGCTAAATTTTATTAATAGTAATAAAGTTTGTACAAAATACAAAAAAAAAGTTTTTAACCTTTTCGGCATAGTCCACTAGGACATTTCTATAACTTGATCATTGAGAGTGATCTTTACATCTATCCACACCTCCATACTTGCCCTCCAGTATAGCTTAGGGTGATATAGTATATAGCTTCCTTAGCTTCATAGTAGATAACAAAACATCTCAGCAGTCAGTTCATCACCATTATCTGTTTTACTGCAAACATAATGTTATGGTTATCAACTTATCAATTCCCCTTTTTATGATTGGTACATAACTCGAATATGTTTGAAGAGTTATCCCTGTATTGAATGGAAGGGGTAATTTAGTGGGCCAGTATATAAGATCACAGTCAAAGGTTAGCTATGGATCCTCTTGTGGATTCAGCTTTTAGTCCTTTCTTTCTTTCCTCGTAAGTCCCTATCTGTTACCTAATTCGGTGGAGAGCATCATCCAGTCACACATTTTTGTAGTGCTTCGCAGAATTAGTACACAACACATGCAGGTTTCCTCTTGTGTATCTCATTCAATCTTACAGATCTCCTCAACCATGTGTTTGTGGCCAGTCAACTTGGGGAAAAGAAAATGCCTCTCGGTAGCGCTGTTCCTCATTGCACTGCTTCAACAGGATAGTAATCGGATCTCATATGCTTATCCATCTTGATAACAATAGCAAATAACTGGGTTAGTGCAGGAACAGTTAGATTAGGCCAGCAGAATCAAGGACCTCCTAAGCCCTGTACCATGTTGAAGAAGACAGAAAGTAAGTGATGCCATTAGAATGAGGAGAGGAGGAATAGAACTGTTACTCCTAAATCCATGTAGTGATCGTTATGATCCGAGATGCTTCTGTCAGGCTGCAATTGTTGCCATTTCATGTTGAAGTTGTTGAATCCCCTTCTTTACCCGTGTGTCATAGCAACCAATAAACAGAATACAACATATATATATATATATATACACCATGACATAACCATAAGCTCAATCATCTTGTACTCAGCTAAAATTGCATACATACAGGCGGTTGAGTATTCCATTCATACAATGAGTAAGGATAGAATTCCTTGTTTGCTTTAATCCCCAACCATGAATTCTTTTTAACAACATTATTTTGTTAATGATTTAAAGTGTAGTAATAATTTAAATAAATTTTATAGCACAATAACAGCTCTATTCATCTATAAAAATGCCCTTGATAAAATGCGATCATCAAACACACATCGAGGCGTCTTAACAAGATTGACCCTTGATTGTTTATATGGTGGAGACTCGATAATAACTTACAGATTTCCTGGTAGAGCAAAGCTCTCCCAAAAGATTGAAAGAGTGTGTGTGCTTGTTAACGAGTCAATCAAGTTGTATATCCACATTCTTTTCAATTTTGACCAGTATCCAGATTCCAAATGTTATCCATTTTTTCTCCCATTGAAAGGGAATTCTCATGAAAAACTTTCGATTTAAAGTTAGTTGGTCTAAATTTCAAAAACATTAGTCTAATTTTTTATCTAAAAAAATGCTACTGAAATGTTTAAAGTTTGAATCCAATACTGCCAGCAATTTTTTAGCCTGAAAAAAAAAAGAAAATTTAGCAGTCAATCCCCATGCTGGAAGTACGATATGTAACTGCATCATTCAATTGAAATTGAAAAATGAAACTATGTAAGAAAAACTACCTTTTTTTCTTTTGAGAATTATTTTTGCACTACTTTTTTTTCAAGGTGTGACACCGGACACTGAGTCTAGGCCAATTTGTTTTCATTGTACCATTACAATTTTGCTCAAAAAAAAAATACCATAGCCAGAACATCCTCACGTGCGATTTTCATTTTTTTTTTTTTATGAAAATGCCGCCCCCTCTCTAATTCAAATGAATTTCACCCTAATATAGCCCAACAAATGGAATAAACTAGAATTAGGCCTTCCAAATTATTTTCAAAAGTTCTTTTTGGGGCTGTACGGGTTATAACTTTAGCCATCCTATGCTAGATCCATCGTTGGATGTGAGCAATGGCGAATTCATGAGGTATATAAAAGAGGCGGATCAGGGATGTAGGTGACAAAATTTTCCAATTATGTAAACAGTACAAAAAAAAATATACCCAAAAAAATATTAAAAAAGTAAAATATCACTGATTTTTCTTTGAATAAGTGCCTAATACGTCATTGGGTATGATCCAATGAATCTCATATATATTTTAAAAATTATTTATTTTTATTTCTCCATTTTGTTATTATTTTCAATCTTGTTCTTGAGTCGTGCTCGACATGTTCCTCCTTACAAGCTTGAAAAAAAGAAAATCTCGAGGGACCATCACTATGTTGTTAGAAGATTTTGGATCCCTGTCTGCTCAATTTTGTCACCTTCTACACCTCAACATGATCTCACGGGTACGTCACCATTTACGATCATAAAGAAAAATGGAATAATATTCTTTTATTAGTACTGAATAAAGTAAAATAAATATCTAGACAAGCCAATCGTTGTGCAAAGTTACAACGCACGAAATGCCAACGGATTAGTCACGATCGGTACATTCTTTTGGACTGGAAAAATGCTGTTCGTATTCTAGATCCGTACACCAAATTGGATTTTTTTTTCTTATTTCACGATTTGCCAATTTGCCAAAATCTAACGCATATGCCAATTTAATGTCAAATTGAACTTTTAGAAATACCCCTTTAGTATTCGAGTAATTACAAAATCTATAATAATGTTTGAGGGATGTATAATAGATTAGGGGAGGGGAATGCATTTTTTCTTTCTTTCAAATTTCCATTGAAAATATCGGTTTATACCTATATTTGTAATCCGCGTATTTTATCCTAATAGTGGGGTCCACAATCCTCCTCGATCCCGCCTTTAAATTTACTTGAAATTTATCATAAAATCCAGAGGTGGAGACAAAGGATTTGGTGGGGCCAATATCTCCCACTTTGAAAAATTTTATATTAAAAAAAATTAGATTGTTATTTTTTTTCAAATTTTTTCTTGTTCCTCCCTCAATTTATTTTTGGGTCCCCAAATTTAAATTTTTGGCTCTCACCTATTAGTAATATGACTTAATTAGAGGATATGATTGTGATTAGTCAAATTGTAAATAAGGTAAGAATCATAAGATATGATTCTTACCTTAATCTCGAGACAAATTTAATGAAATAATTAAGCAATTTGGAGATCAAAACTTTATGAGTTATCATGGTATCAGAGCAAGTTCTGGTTCTTCAAACCGGCTTGTAAAACTCATTATCTACCAATCCCACAACGGTCTGTCCAATGATAGATCAAAGGGTGGCCAACGATGGCCAGATCACGCCGGAAATCGACTCTCCGGTGGATCTGCCAGCACAAATTGTCACCCTCCTCAAACAAATACCCCCTGCATAAAATAACCAACCAATTAGCCTCAGTGTCAAATTAGAGAATAACAATTACCCCCTATGGACTCGATTGATGAAAGTCGCTGTGGGAGGCCATGGTCGCCTTCGCCATTTGACTGGCAAACCAACACCTTCATCACCTGGCGATGCAGATTATCATCGATGAGAGCAAGCTGATTTGTGCGTATGTTCCTGGATTTTAGACAACATAGATCGAAATCTGGTTAATAGATTTGCAGAATATTTGACTGCACATGATCTCTGAACAGGGCTTGAAACTACCTATAGCAGTGAATTCAATGCGTTTTAGATTTACGATCAGTCGGTCCAAGTCAATACACAACGTAAAGATGATGGTTCTCTTGATGATGTTTACACCATCTTGCAATGCATCTGGAGGGAAGTGGATCTCTGAGAACCAAACCCAATGACTTGCACTCGAGATATTGCAACTTACCAACGGCTGCACCAAGAGACACGCTTGTATCAACTCTTGGCAGCCGTCAATAATGAGTTTGACAATGTCAAACGTGAAATCCTCAATCTTGACCCGCTTCCCACGATCGAAACAGCATATGGGACTCTCCAGCACGAGGCGACGCGCTACCAGATCCTTAACAGTGGACCCAAATAAGCAACAACGACCCATCCAGAGTTGATAGCGGCCTCACGAGCAGAACTGGGTCAACACCACCTAGATGTGGTGAAAAACATCATCTTGAGCTAGCACCGCCGATGAAAAAAAACTCTTTTGCACCGATTGTCAAAAAAAAGACCATTCTACCGAAAGATGTTTTTGAAAGAGTGGGTTACCTGGACTAGTGGTATGAACTCCACAAAATCCTGAAGCCTGGCAGTGTTGCGGCTACCATGAGCCATCTCGAATAGGCGATGAACGATGAAGAGGGCCCAACGGCCGCTAGAACAAGTGGATTCAGCGGATTCACCACGAGAGAATTCGGAATGGCCGGCGATTCTGAGAAAAATGGCAAAAGTGTTTGCGAAACAGAAGGTACCCCCCGTGTATTCGTAACTTGCCCATGGTTAAAATGAGTGAGATTACATATTTACCCCTTGCGATTCACGAAACTACAAGTTTGCCGTCGCAGAAGTTCGTCCTTATTCCAGATTGGTCCTAGTAGTTCTGGCCATTTACCAAAAAAACAGCGAACTCTGGGAATTTACAATGTCACCCCTGACCTTCTCCCAAATTACATTAAGGTCCCAGAACTTCCCAGAAATGACTGTGCGTCCTCAGACTTCTGAGAAATTGCAGAATGCCCGAGTATCCATAATCCACGATTTAGTCCTGGCTGCTTCAAAGAGTCTGATCCGGATCCTCCTGAGACTCTGGATCAACCTCATTCCACTGCATGTAATACAACAAGAAGAAGAAATTCCCAAAATACATAGTGGATCTTTGATTGTGGCGCAAACACAATGACATATGATGCAACTGATCCGGTCTCTCATATACGACAACAAAAGACTCATATTCAAACAGCTAATGGGGGTTTCTGTAGTGTCAGGGGAGCTAATTCTATCGAGTTATCTCCGACTTTAAAATTGAAGAATTGTCTTCATGTTCCATCCTTGTCCTGCAAACTACAGTCAATTAGTCATATGTCAAAAGAGTTAAACTCCATGGTACTAATGTATCCAACTTTTTGCCTCATACAGGATGTCCGGACGAGGGAGATCATTGGGCGTGGTACTGAACGAGGTGATCTCTACTATGTGGATGTAGTGACTCATTAAGGAACCACAATACTTATTCGCGGGGCAACGGATCACAAGCTCGAACTATAGCATCAACGACTGGGTCAACCATTCCAAGGTTACCTTAAAATTTTGTTTCCTAATTTATGTCAAACTACTAGTACTTTGTCACGTGAGACATGTATTTTTGCAAAGAGCCACCGCCACTCTTTTTCCGCAATTGATACACGTGCTTATCATACCTTTCATATTATTCATTCTTATGTATGGGGTATTGCCCCAAATACTACTCATAATACGTTTCGATATTTCCTTCTCTTTATTCATCATTTTTTGCGTATGACCTAGGTATATTTTTTGAAAAATAAATTTGAAGTTCCTAGAATATTCCAGGAATTTTATCTCATGATTTCTATCCAATTTCAGCAAAAAATCCAGATCCTTAGGTTAGATAACGGGGAGTGGAGAATTTGTCAACGATATTATGCATAAATTTTTCATGGAGAAAAGCCTTGTTCACCAAACTACTTATCCACACAGTCCACAAATAGAATGGGGTGGCAGAGAAAAAAATGAATTCTTCTTGATGTCACCCGTGCTCTAATGATCGATTCAAAGGTACCTCAATTTCTCTGGCCTGAGGCTGTGGCCACGACAATAGACCTTTTCAATCGATTACCTACGCGAATCCTTAAGTTCAACACACCCATTCAAACACTCTCTCAGTACATCAATGATTTTACTCCAGTAAACCTACCCTTGAGATTGTCTGGAAGCTCAGTAGTTGTTCATATTCCTTGTCACGATCGAACCAAACTAGATCCTTGTGCCCTAAAATGCATCTTGTCGGATATGGCATCAATCAAAAGGGTTGTTGGTGTTACCACCCTCCTTCTAAGCATCTATACACAACAATGGATTGTAATTTTCTTGAATCTGAATTTTATTATACTACACAACCTCGTGGTCAAAGGGATCCTATAGGTGATCCACTTGGTTGGTTACTTAGTACAATGTTGTCTCTGCCTGCTGTCCCACAAGAACCACCGAGCCACCATCCATGTCCGCAGAGACTACTATTGAAAGCACACCTATGCCCATGTCTCCATCATCTCGGAACCCTGAGGTAAATGTACCTGGTACAGTTGGTCATGCTGTTAATCATGATACTGTTTCCATTGACTTTACTCTTGAGCAACATATAGAGACTTATGTTTCACCACCTCGAAGCACTAGGGGCATATCTGCACAAAAATACGAGCCAGAACATATCCAAAAGGGATCCCGATATTCACTAACCTCTCTGGCTAGGGGGAGTCTAACCAAGTAGGCGACTACTTATCTAGCTTCTCTCTATATTGAACGGGTACCCAAGACTGTTGATGAAGCACTTGAAAAGAAAAAATGAAAATAGGCTATGGATGAAGAAATGTGAGCCTTAAAGAAAAATAAAACATGGGAAGAATGCAAATGATCACCCGGAAAGAGACTTGTTGGATGTTGGTGGGTCTTTACTATCAAGCACAATACGGATTGTACGATTGAGAGATACAAAGCCAAACTGGTGGCCAAAGGATTTACACAAACCAATGGGCTAGATTACTCGGAAACTTTCTCACTAGTGGCAAAAATCGATATCATCAGGGTACTATTCTCTGTAGCAGCTAACCAGGATTGGCTGCTACTTCAGTTCTGTGTGAAGAATATTTTCCTTCGTGGAGATCTGAAGGAAGAGGTTTATATGGAGGGACCTCCAGGCTATACGGAAAACTTCAAGAAAGACGACATTTGTCGATTAAACAAAGCACTATATGGACTAAAACAATCTCCCAGGGCATGGTTTGACAGGTTTACAGTAGCTATGTGAAAGTATGGCTATGACCAAAGTAAATCAGACCATACTTTATTTCTGAAGAAGCGGGGTACCCTAATTACATGTGAGCTTATATATGTTGATGACATGATCATCACAGAAAATGACTCCACAAAAATCCAGCAGCTCCGAAAGAATTTATTTCAGGAATTCAAGATGAAAGATTTGAGACGCCTCAAATATTTTCCTGGAATTGAAGTTCTACGATCTAATCAGGGCATCTTCATCTTCCATAAAAAAATATGTTCTTGACCTCCTACCAGAAACAGGGATGGTGGATTGCAAGGCAGCCGAAACTCCGATGATGATGAATAACAAACTTAAGTTTGATGAAGAAACAAGCCTTGCTAACCGTGAACAGCACCAACAGTTAGTTGGCAAGTTGATCAACCTGGCACATATCAAACCAGATATAGCGTATGCAGTGGGAGTGTTCAGCCAGTTTATGCACAAGCCTCAGATAGATCATATGGAGGTTCCACTCAGAGTGGTACAATATTTGAAGAATACTGCAGGGCATGGAATTCTCTTCATGAATTCCGAACATCTAAATGTCCAAGGATATATGATGTTGATTGGGCTGAAAATCCAATATACCGGAGATCAACTGCATGTTATTTTATAATTGTTGGAGGAAATATTGTGACTTGGTGGAGCAAGAAATAGAAGGTAGTAGGCCTATCTAGTACTGAGGCAGAATTCAGAGTAGTGGGTAAGGAAACTTTTGGCAAAGATTGGATTCCCGATTCAAGATACAATCCCTTTGTAGTGTGACAGTAAGACAGCTATAAGCATTTTTGGCAATCCAATACAATATGACCAAATCAAGCACATCAAGATGGATCATCACTTCCTTAAATAAAAAATAGAAGAAGACATTGTAAGTCTACAATTTCTTCGCTCTGAGAACCAACTAGCATACATCCTCACTAAAGTAATTTCTGAGAAAATATTCCAAGATACATTATGCAAGTTGAACATTGAAAATCCTACTAATCAACTTCAGAGGTGATACAACGCAAGAAAATTAAGCAAGAAAGTCGCAAGAAAACTGGTGGACCCACTAGTTGAACCAATTGTTTTACTGTGTTTAACACTTGGGGGGCCATTGGATCTGACGTGGCAAATTTTCTTGTGACTTTCTTGATATATTTTCTTGCACTATATCATTTTCGAATCAACTTGAGGGGAAGAGTTAATAATATAAGTTAATTAGGGGATATGATTGTGATTAGTCAAATTATAAATAAGGTATGAATCATAAGATATGATTCTTATCTTAATC
This sequence comes from Pinguicula moranensis, assembly GCA_028565015.1. NCBI lineage: Eukaryota > Viridiplantae > Streptophyta > Magnoliopsida > Lamiales > Lentibulariaceae > Pinguicula > Pinguicula moranensis. The sequence continues at coordinate 17,320 of JAOWBN010142466.1, forward strand.
TCATATCCCTTCCTCTATTAACTAATTCCCCTCCAATATGTATCTAGACAAAATCCATGAAAGAATTAAACAATTTGGAGATCAAATCTCTACGAGTTATCATCACCCTTCCATTGTTTCCCTTGTACTAACTTAAAACATTCAAAATGTTATTGTTGTTTATCTATATTGAAAATGATATCTTGTTTATTTTCTGTAATTTGAACACGAAATGAAGAATTTCAGAAGTACCCGGTCTCGTATTTCGTTACATGACTAGCGTTCTAGTGAGAGTTAGAAAAGTCCATCTTAGAAAGAAGAATATTCTGAATAAAACACCGCATCATATTCTGATTGTCGTTCAACAAACACACAAAAAATTTGTAGATTTAGGTCTGGATAAAAAAAGCATAGCTATAAGACAAGAAACCAACATTAAGATTATAATAAACCTTTTCTTTTTAAAGCAAGATTATAATAAACCTAAACCTGGCATCCTGAGTGTTTTAATTAATGGATCTCACTAATGGTTTTTGAGTCAATTTTCCGCACGGCACAAAAGAAAAAAGAAAATAATAAAATCGAATTCGTACTGCGCTAACTCTATCAAAACCCTAAAACTCGACTTGAATTACAGGAGTGAACCTGATGACGTTCTCCATTATTGAAGCATGCATAAGCATTCATAATATATAAAAAAAAATCTATTTTACGACATATGCATATATATATAAATAAAATCTAAATATAAACATGCACCACCAACCTCTCAAGTCTTTACTTGTGGAAAGCATCCTATTGCACAATAAAAAGCTAAAGTTTGCTGGTAAATTTGGTGTGAACATGGATGGGTGGACTTGCTTCAACCAATTAGTCTTGGGAGGAAATAATGATCTGTGTTGAGAAAATGTCCCGGGAACAATCTTACCTGACGACGTCGTTTTCAGGCTCTGACTCACATGGAAGTTATGGGGGCCGCCACCGCACGCGCAGCAGCCCTGGGGGGCCCATCCGTTGACTTGTTTTCTTCTGGAGGCCGGTGAGTCAAATGAGTATGACGGCACCGTTTTCACCTCTTCTAAGAGCTTCCACTTGCTTCTTCATCCAATATTTTACAGAATTAAAATAATCAATAAATAAGTTTTTGTTGGTGGAAATTGAATTGACCCCTTGGACTATTTTAGACCGGATAACCTAATTTCTCTTCAAATAAATACATTTATATTTCTTCGTCTTTATATAATAAATAACGTCTTCTTTGTCATTTTCAAGATTTGACTTCCTAATCGCGTCTATCAGAAAACCTAAATTGGGTTTCCCCACATTTCCATTTCTTTTGAAAAAACTCATGACAATGGAATAAAATAATTAATAAACCAATTGCGTCACTCTGGGCTCTGGCAGGCCTAAAATAAATACTTACATAGTTATTAGGCCCTGTTTTGAGCGCAGCCTTCTTCTTCATCATCATCTTCTTCTTCTACTATTCTTCTGATTTTTAAGAGGGGTGGTATTTTGCGCAAGGGCATTAAACGATCACTATT